>JBCEWC010008526.1:0-19852 GCA_038996855.1 Solanum aculeatissimum | reverse complement strand
ACTGATTTTTAGCTATAAATTATCATAAATTTTGTATTTAGAAGCATAAATCAATTTTGTTTCTTTCTATCTTACATTGTAATGAGATACTTTTACAGTTTTTTTAACATTCTCAATTAAATTCTATGTAATTATCTAATCATTATATAAGATTTGTATCAAATTTCTATTGAATTGTTTTCTCTCCTTTAAAAATGATTGTTCTCCTACTTGGGACACTTTATTCTACAACTTTCCAGGTTAATTTTTTTCCCTGAATTTCTTCTCTGATAACGTTGTATATTGATAATATAGTGTGTCTTTGTTTATTAATGACTGGTTCATATTTTATTTAAATTTTACTATGTGATGTTTATGAGTTAACGTGTACGTACGAACATTCTTCTGAAAGTTTGAATAATAAGGATCAAATGTGTGAAGGGATAAACGTGTGAAGCACGTACTAAAAGTGGGAAGCTCTATTCTTCAAAGTTGGATTACGATTTTGCCCTTGCTATAAATCAAAATGTTATAAAATAACTAATTTAATTAAATATTAATTGTAATAACCTCCTATTAAATATTTATTTACTTTGTATCTTAGACTTTTTAGTGACCCCTTTTTTAATCATTTTAATGCCCCCATCATATTTAGCCCACGTTTGAATTACTTTCATCTTCCAAATGTTATAACAAATATATCATTTATTGAGTATTGGCAATTCATTGTCATTTAATTATCAGTTTTTTGGTTTGCCATAAGTTTTTTTTTTTACGGGTATTGCTTAAAAGAAAGAAGTAAACATGAAGTTGCATGCTCTTTGATGCGGTGAGTTACATTCGTAAAATTGAGTTGCCAGGTTAGATTATGGCCAAATTCATGGAAAAAAAAATAAAAGTTTGGCTGACAGTAGAACTCATAGCCTCTCATAGAATTCAATTTGACTTTTATAAAGATGAATATTTTTTATTGTTTTCTTTCATGCTATATTCTTAGTTAAACTGCTTATTATGTTGTATAACTTTGAAATTTGCTATTATTTCGAAAAGGGTTTTTGGCTTTATTTCATTTCTTCAAGCATGTTTCTTCAAGTTTTTTTTTTAGGGTTAAATTTTCTACTCTTTTATTTAGCCTTGAAATTTGCTTGTAATGTTTTAAAAAAAAAATTGTAGGTATTGCTCAGTTCTGTTTGATTATTTAGTATTTTGGGCTTTTGATTTATTTAAGTTTAAATTTAATTTAATTTTTAATAAATTTTTTGTTACTTTATTTATATTTAGCCTCGTACTTATCTAAAAGGGCCTTGTAGTTACAATATTGATTAATTTTTGTGTTGTTATATTGTATGTTGTGTTTTTGAACATTTTTCTGAATTTTATGTTATGCGTCACACATCGTTTAAAATTTTTTTTTTGTGTGTGTGATTTTAAAAAAATTTGAACAAATTAATATGGGATACACGTGCGATGCACGTGTTCAAGAACTAGTACAATTAAATATGGTATGAGTTATGTTGATTTTAATACATGAATAATTCACTTTATAACCAGCAAGCAAAACACCCCAAACTACTAAAAAGAACTATAGATAAAAATGCTTCTTAAATGACTAAAATTAGCCAGAGAATATACATGATAGATGATGATCATGCAAGAACATATGAGTGTGGTTGAAATGTGAATGTTTATGATATTGGAAAGGCATAATACAAAGATAGAAACCTTAACTTGGCCTCAATTGACAGCTAAACGTTCCAACTTTGAAAATGCACATCTAAACATCTCAACTTGTCTCCACTGTGTCTCGGGAACACCCAATGTTGACATGACAAATAAATTTGGAGGTGTCAAAATGATCATTTTGTAAGTTGGAGTGCTCAACTGACACAGTGGACATGAGTTGAGCTTATGTGCATCTTCAAAGTTGGAGTATTTAGTTAGCAATTGAGGCCAAGTTAAGGGGTCTATCTATAATCTCTGTATTTTGCCAATTGGAAACATTAGAAATGATCACTTCCGAAGTAGGATGCAATTAGCAACCAGGAGATAAAATGAGGAAGTGTTGATGAGATAGTTTGATCACGACCAATGTAAAACTTCAAATATACCATTCTATAAGGTGTAATACTACTATTTCTTATGACAGTGGTAACTAGACTAAATTATGCACACCTCAATCAATTAATGGAACAACCTACAATAACGCACAAGAATATATGTTGAGTAATCCTATCCACTAAATTTGGAGAAAACAGACTAACATTAAAGGATTGGTGTCAAGATAAAGAAAATAATTTCAAAATAACATTTTGGATTATTTTATCTCATGTTTGGTAGAAATATTTGTTTCTGAGATAAGTAATCCTGGAATTATTTTATACCATAATCTTGGTCTTATTTTGTACTACATTCAGTGTGGGAAACAATACCGGGATAACCAAATGACAAAGATGTTCTTCTCCCAAAGCTCTTCTCCTAAAGTTTTGTGAGAAGGCCAATGTTAAAATTGAAATTAAAAGTTTATCCAAGTTTCAAACAAAACATATGTTTTGGATATAACTTATTTTTAATTCAATGAAGTAAGCAAAACACCCAGTATCAAATAATACAAGGATTATTAATCCAGTGTTACAATCCTTGTATTATAATTTCAGTATAATTGTACATGAACCAAATGACCCCAAGTGTTGTAGTTGAGTTTGCACCTGGGATCTCCAAGTAACTGTTGTTTTTTTACAACTGAACCATCTTATTGGAGATCCATAAATGAGATACTATAATGATTGAACATGATAAAAGAAAACAAAGACAGAGATACAAGGACGAAAGTGGTCTTTAAAGACTTAACAAATTATCAGAACCAACACAGATTTAGCTACAAACATAACACAGTAGAAGCAAAAAATCTGTATAGACAATAACAATTGGTTGGGATTTAAGGCATATTATTGGAGTTGCAAATACATTAAGTTGGTGCTTCCCATGAGCTTCCTTTTTGTCTAATCAGACACTTGGATTTCAATATAGGAACAAGTAACGAACTTTAGAGGACCCCTAGTTCCAGATAAAAACTTAATTTGTCTTGAAAACAAACTAGTTACCTGTATTAGAATGATTTACACTCGATGTAAGTGAAATGCATCTAGAGAATTGATATATCCAACCCTAACTAGTTCAGGGTAGAAACCCCAAAGATTCATCAACTATAGGCGTAAATTCTCAATATTTTTATCTCATGATTGCAACCACTTTTAGTATCTCTAAATTATCTACATTTAGGTTTGATTTAAATTACTTGCAGCACCAGTAACGTAACCAAGAAGTTTTGAATCTCAAAGCTTCCAATTTTCGAGTTCCATATAAAATTACAGTCAGATTTTTCTACCACTGAGCTCCTGAAGTCAACAAAGAAGGACGGGGGTTAAGGCCCTCCTACCCAATCCAGTAAACGCTTTGGTTTGATGGGTAAGCTTGTTCCAAAACTTAACTATTGACAACATCACAGCTGATATGCTTGAAGATTAACATTGGTGGAGATCACTATTTGGAGCAGTTATCAGGGATAGACATTATTCTTACGATGTAAAATGAACAGGAATTCAAAATTAGATTCAGGAAAATAATCACCCAATTTTAGATGTAAAAGAAGGTTCCTGAACATAAAAGTTATGTCCAACACAAACTATAATATTTTTCCCTCATTTTTTACTCCCAATTTTAAAGCTGCTACATCAATTTAAGCATCTCCCAACTCCCATCAACATAAAGACCCATCATTGTTTTATGGCCTGTCCTATTCTCAAAAACAAGCTTAGCAGATTTCTCTGTTGATATTCCCCTTATCTAAATAATAAAGTTGTAAAGAACCTAAGAAAGTCACTTAACTGTCTTATAGTAAATATCATTGTTGGATATGAACAGTGAAGACGAGAAACAGAGATTTCAAACATAAGATCCATTTATCGAACAGAAAGATTGAACTGAAATACTATTTTATTTTCCAACTTACGAGCACATGCACGGACTATTGAGTTCACATAATCTGCTTTCCTTTTAAACACTCTGCCTCCAATCTCCACAAATTGCATATTGGGCTGACTACGAATGGATTTGATATCCGTCTGTCATTATATCGAAACCAAATTGGCAGAAATGTTAGCATGTCACAAATTTAAGAAAAACTAAAATTGACTAATATGATATTTATATGAATATAACCTCACTGAATGGTCGGTAGGGATCTGGAAGGTAACATGCAAGAACTGCAACAGCAGCTTCTCTGTAAGCTAGTCGTAGTGTTAACTCCTCAGGGACCTCAGTACTATCTTCTTGACCCGTTTCAAATGTGCCTTTTTGCTGTAATGTTAAATGATATAACACAAACATACTTTACTAAATCAAACATATAGCAATTAACAGATGCTGCATATCTCAATTTTTAGCACCTACCCTCTTTAATGCCTCAAGAAGTTCATCTCGTCCTATATAGTCCAAGTCTTTCCTTGCAGTCAAAATTCCAGCTTCATTCCTGCACAGAAGGAGGTGTGAGCTAGTCCCTCCAAGTGCAGAATTACAAGGAATTGCAATTGAGGATTATGTACAATATATTTTGAAGTTCAGCTCCAGTAAAATCTTCTGTTTGCTCTGCAATTTCCTGCAATAGAGTGTCCTTTTCCTCTTCTGACCGGAAAAATTTGTTGCGAGCATGCACCTGGGATAATTGAAATGAGAACAAAACATAACATACTGACACAAGAAATCCAGACAATCTTCAAAAGATTAACAGATGTAAATCACTAGTGTTCAGCGACACATACCTTCAATATGGCCAATCTACCATCTTTTGAGGGCAAACCAACCCTAATAATCTTGTCAAAACGACCCTTTCGTAAGAGGGCAGGATCAAGAATATCCAATCTATTGGTTGCACCAATAACTAAGACCTGATAACCCAGCATTTAACAGCAAACCTGAGAAGCTCTCATTACTTCATTATGGGAAACCATCATCCTAACAATAATGTACCTGTGATGTTGACACTTTAAATCCATCCATTTCTGTCAGAATCTGAAGAAGCCCTTGTTCCCTCTCTGCACCACCCTAAGAAAGAAAATGCATGTCATTTACTGTATAAAATTACTCCAATACAGCCCAGATACATGCTTAATAATGAAATTAGTGAGTGAACCAACTGAAACATTGGAGAAGCACTCTAGGGAAAAAGGATTTTAGCATTAGAAGTAATACAGAATATATGCATTCTAGATTTAGCTACCCAAAACCAGAATGACATTGAAATGAGATTAGATGGGACTGAATTGTCTAAACTCAATATTATGGGTGAATGGTATGACAGATGAAGAGATAACAAATAAGATAGAATGGCTGAAATAGAAGGGTGCAACAAGATCATATTTATCAGGGTGAAAAGGCAAATTTCATAAAACATTTGTGAGACCTGCAATGTTATTTGAGGTGAGTGTTGAGTCTAGAAGGCCCAACACATTCAAAAGAAAAGATTGCAGAAATGCAGATGTTAAATAAATGTATGATTGTAGATTAGACATGACTAGAAAAGATCACAGTCAATAGAAGCTACAAGTAGCAAATACAAAAGCTAAAACAAGAAGGTAGTCTGAGATGGCTCAGCTACATTCTACGTAGATTTCCAAATATGCCAAACCATAAGAATGCCATTATGATTATTAAAAGTGTTAAGAACAACATGAGATACACCTAAAGGCATGTGAAATGAAGTTGTTTTCCTACAATCTCAGTGTCCATACAACTTATAGAAAAAACTTACAATATAAGCAAAAGATATTTATAGGCGATACCAACTTATTGGGATTATGGCTTAGTAATGTTGATGCACTTACATCAAGTCTAGTGTTGGTCAAGACTCAAGTCTTTTTAGATTGTTTAGAGGAGAACTGTATGTTGGTAATGCAGAGAACCTCCAGCGTCAGGAAGCCCCTAATTTATCTGTAATGACAAATTATTGAAAGGAAACAGCTCCCATGGAGCAGACCTATTTCCAAACCAACTGGTTTGGGAGTGAAGTACAGTTACTGTTGTTGTAGTAGTGATATTGTCAACATATTATTTAATAATATTGCATTTGTCAATACAAATACGGTGAATAATAGTCAAAGTAAAGAAGATCACTAAATTCACAAAGGAGCACTTGAAAACAAACTCTCCACTAGATGCGTTTAATCTAAGTGCCTTAATTTAAACCCTTGCCCCAAAAAGCTCACCCTCATTTTCTTGCCATTTCAGTTTGTTGGTTGTATAGGTTTCGAAGCAAAATACAGAATAACATGTAGGAACAGAGATAGAAATTTAAACCCTAGCCCCAAAAAGCTCACTCTCATTTTCTTGCCATTTCGGTTTGTTGGTTGTATGGGTTTCGAAGCAAAATACAGAATAACATGTAGGAACAGAGATAGAAGGAGGGTATGGAGACATGCAAATGGGTTAAAACTTAAGATTGCATGCATCCAAATTTCATATGAACTTAACATCATTCCGTACAATAATTACCAGTGAAGAGTAGTACCTCAAAACCAGAAATAGCTTCCGGAGAATAATTTCTAATGTGCAAAATGAGAAAAGAAAAAGAATAAATGTGTATCATACCCCACCAATATCCGGTCCACCACGTTTGCTGCCAATTGCGTCTATCTCGTCAATGAAAATAATAGAAGGAGCAAATGACCTGGCGCTAGAAAAGAGGTCCTTCACACGTGAAGCAGCCACACCAACAAACATCTGCATAAATGTGAAAGGTTAGAAGCTAGAAATGCTGCCAAACTAACAGGAGAAATTCCTGAATCAAATATTGGAGTGAGAGCATAGATAGTATCCACATATGATGTAAGTATAGAAGGTTAGGCTAAGGGCCTTAAAAAACATGCTTCTGTTACTTTTCAACTTCCTCCCACTTATTTTTCCCATCTTCGGTTAGACACAGTTGAAGGTTAGACTGTTAAGAGTATATTTCGTGAAGTCACCATCAGCTTGATAAGGAGAGCAAAAGATCCTAAGTGATGACATGCAGCACCTCTATTACAGATAATTAGAAAGGGTACATTATTTTGATGACATGCAGCACCTCTATTACAGACAGACAAACAAGGAATTCCGACCAACAGAACACACCCAAACTCCACCGCACGAAGGAGATGCAAAGAGAACTGCTACCTATACATAGTAGCAAGGGATATAAAGAATGTGGAAAATTCTATCACCATTTTTAGAACCACGTGCACTTTGAAATCAGCAATTCAGTGTTTCGGATATATTACCACTTTCAATAACATCAAAGCCTTGAACTTCCGCATGAATGAGACTAGGTGTATTTATTATAAAATAGAATGCAACATTCTCCTAGATATAGCAAGGAACTTGTACACAATATTCTAGTAAATAAGCTCTTCAGAATAGAAGACAACAGATCCACTACCCAATTCATCTAATTTAACCACCTCCTTTTTATATTCGAGGGAAGTGATCCTTCCCCTTCAACATTTACTTCCACTCCTCAAAAACCCGCTCTTTACAATTCCCAACTAAGTAAATTGTGTGATCATCTCATCTTCAAGTTACTCTATCATCATGTCCACCACGCCTCCTCACATTGTGCTAAAAAAAAATTCAAGGGCAATGTAAGAGAAAAAAAGCACTTTTTGAGTGGCAGAAAAATCTGAAACATGATGTCTTAGCTGCTTTGATATCATGTTGAATACTATTCTCATCTTAAACTAGTATTTTGGGTTGGGCTCTCATACTCGGTCTACAACAATTGGTATTAGAACCAATTGGAGGGAATGCATAATTATCTCCTTGTATAGTCTTGAACAACATCATAAGAGCTGAATTTTGAGGCTGATTTAGCACAAGGTCCACTTTTTAATCATGAAATCAGAGCAAAGAACACTCATTTTTACAATCGCTTTCTATATTTCATGTTATATGGCAGTTAACTTCTTTCTCTCTATTCAGGAACATCAAGCCAGTCTTTTTCTCCCTTCTTGTTCTATCGTTATGGGCTTCTCTCTCTCTCTCATACAGCCCATGGAGCTATTCTGGGCTTTTATATGGATTTGTTCATATGATCAAATTATAGCTGGTCTTGTTTCCACCTTTTCGGTAATTCTTGATACAATTTTTAATTATTGGATTTTCGTTATTTAATCATTTGTCTCTGTTCTAATTATTTAGGGGTCATTTGGTGTGATGGATAAGAGAAGCTTATCCCGGGATAATTTTTTAGTGGCCTTTAATTTCTTGTTTTGCACAGGCTGGGATAACTTATCCCAGAATTAACAATTAGTCCAGGGATAAGTTATCCCCTCCTGGGAGTGGAATAATAATCCCAGGATAACTTATCCTAGGATAAGGTATATGAAATAACAAAAATACCCCCCTTAAACTCTATTTTATACACCACTTTTACATTTTATGTATACTAACATATTTTTTTAATAATATTCACAACCTTAATGAATTGTTATTCTTATATATTTTCGTTAAAAAAATATATGTTGTAAATACAATTTTTCTTTATGAATTATAAGTTGAATTTATTTGTCTAATACTTATATTTATTTATATTTTGATTTCTCTTAAAATGTTTACTCCACTACTAAATTATATATTTTAAATTAAATAGTTTATTACTCACTTAAAAATTATATTTTATATATCAATTAAAATGTAAATTATTTTAATAATAATTTTTTTGGCTTTTAGTAAACTCAAAATGGAAGTTTTATTTTTAAGCTAAATAAGATGGAAGTTTTATTTTTAAGCTAAATAAGATGGAAGTTTTATTTTTAAGCTAAATAAGATGGAAGTTTTATTTTTAAGCTAAATAAGATGAAAATTTTATTTTTTAAGTTAAATAAGATGAAAATTTTATTTAACGCTAAATAAGATGAAAGTTTTATTTTTAAGTTAAATAAAATGAAAATTTAATTTTAAAAACACATGGCACAATCATGAAAATGCATACACAAACTAAAGCTTGCAAAGGAAATGAAAAAAAAAAAACTAAATAAGGTGGAGGGTATTTTTGTAAACAAACATTTGTTCTAAGAAATTGTACCATGAATAGTATTTTGAATGTGTCAAACCAAACAAACAATAAAAACTACTCTCAGCATAACAAATTCCAGCATAACTTATCCCATCATAACTTATTATGGCATAACTAATCCCATCATAACTTATATCCAAACCAAACGACCCGTTACTGATAAAGGATCCATTGATATAATTAGAATGCTTGGTACTCTGTAGTTGTACATGAGCAAAATACTGAAAATCATTGTTACTCTTCCTATCTCTAACCATCGAGAAGATCCATCCTAGATTATTCCAGCAAATACCACAATCGCGGCTGGGGAACTATACTAGCGACCTACATTGTAGAAATTTTTACAGTCAATGATTGAACCATGCAAACTAAAAATATTTTTTCTTGGCTAAAGAAACAAATTATTCGATCTATTTCCGTATCGCTCATGATATATATCTTGAAAGAGAGCATAAAAAAGTGGATTCAACATTTGGGCCCAAGTTTGAATTCACTAAATATTAATCATCTCTCAATACAACCCGTCGTTCCACTATAACTATTGCAGACACTCATTAGAATGTTGAGCCTTATTTGTCTCCTTCTACTTCGTGCTCACTCCTACTGAGCCTCATGTTTCTCTTAAAAAAATAATAGCAACAAAAAAATTTCTTTAGTTCATGTGTAAACCCTAGAACCGGATTACACGTGCGGGATCGAGTTAGACAATACACTTCTCCCTCATAGGTTATGCAAGGGTTGAAAATGTCCAAAGTCACTTCACCCTTAACCTTAAGGTCTTGGATTGGATGCACAAACACTTCCCACACCAAACATAGGTTCGTTAAATTCTCCTACAGACCGTACAGTAGAAAGTAACGACAATGTTCACACATATTAGATGTTTTACATTTGTTAACTGATCATACCAAGGCTGACACACATGAGTTTATTATTTCTGAAGAGTTTTGGGACATTAACAATTGAAGCATGCCCGGGGAGACCACAACATAGGGCTGGCCATCAAAGAATCATCTATATGCTTTACAAGAACCCATATTACAGTATATCCCAGCTTTTGTGGGCAGCTAACATTGATTGTTGATAGTCCACAACCCAGCTTTGTAGCATAGCGAATATAGCGCAAAAGGCAGGTTAATGTTTAGCAAAAGTTTAATAGAAGGAATGACTTAAGACATTCAATTGAGTCGCGTTGAATTATAGCATCCAAAAAAAGATACCCCACAATGTTTCTTTCAAATCTAAAGGACCTACAGACAATAAGCTAAAGCAAATTGAAAAGTGAAATAAGTTTTATAGATTAATAAGCAAAGACAAATAAACAAATGAAAAACTTGCAAGTGTTTACAAGAAATAAATGAAATAGGTTCAAGAAACAGAAACTAATGAAAACCTTGTCATGTTTTCTAATTCTTTTTTGAAATGGAAAGTTAAAAAAACCTCGGTATCTTTAACAAGCAATTATTCCAATAGGCAGGGAAATCAGGAAAATGTCACATCTGGTTTTGCCAAACATAACGGGAATGTAGCTTTCATTTTGGAGTCCATTACAGCAGATGTAGTCATAGATGCCGTGTTTAACCCTGTACGTGGATGTTGTTACCCAAAACAATAATCAATTAAAGAAACTTAAATTATCTTGCAGCTGTTAGAATTTACTCTTCCATTTTAGTGTATTTGAAGGTTGCAACTGCAAGTACTTCTCACCTCAACAAAATCAGTACCATTAACAGCAAAAAAAGGCAATCCTGCTTCTCCAGCTATAGCTTTTGCCAGAAGTGTTTTGCCAGTTCCAGGAGGACCATGGAGGAGCACACCTTTTGGGCAATAAATCCCTTTGTCTTGAAACTCTTCTTCATTCCTCAGTATTCGAACAATCTCTTGAAGTTCGCTCTTAATATATTCTTGGCCAGCAAAATCATCAAAAGTTATACCAGTTTTTTCTTCTGCTGATATGAATTTTGCACTGATGGCAGATGGTAAAAAGAAAATTAGAATTTGCAGTGTTTTTTGATAAAGTAATATTCCCTCCACTCATTTTATGTGGCACCCTTTGATTTGGCACACTGTTTGAGGAAAAAAGGAAGACTTTTGAAACTTGTGGTCTAAAACAATTCTAAGATATTTGTGTGGCTGAAAATCATTTCATTAAGAGTAAAAGTGAAATTTTAAAGTCAATTGTTTCTAATTAGAGTAAGGTGACATTCTTTTTGGGACGGACCAAAAAAAGAAAGGGTGCCACATAAAATGGGACAGAGGGAGTAAGATTTTATTGATGTTTGGGCAAAAACAAACACCCATATACAAGAGATATGCCAATAAGTAGAAAACCTTCAAAAACAAATGTTTTTCTACAATAGGCATCCAATCTTCTACACCTACGTGAATCTCATGGTTGCACTAAAAAGCGATAAAGGGATGAGGGCTAGTGCTCAATTACATTAAATTTATCACCATCCCTTTAAAAGCTCTCCTTTTCATTAAGTGCTAATGGAGCTACATTCCAAACCCTATGTCTTTTCCTCCGTCTGTTACAATTACAGCAGGTCAAAATTGATCTCACAGTGCCTGGCATCACCTATTGCACTCCAAACCATGCCAGAGTTTCCCACCATAATCTTGAGAGTCAAGACAAACCAACAATGAAGAAGAAGATGGTTAACATGTTTACCCGATCCCTTGCACATAAACCACCAACTGACATAATAGAGTTTTCTCTTCCTTAAATTCTCGGTGTCAAGATCACCCCCCTCTAGCTACAAACCAAGTGGGGACAAAAAAAAGAACACATTTCTTGGAATCATAGAAATCCAAATTGAACTATAAGGGAAGTCACTCCCTCGTCAACATCTTCTCTTTTTTTCGATAAGGTAAATAGTTTTACTAATATTTGGAGGAAACCAAGCCATACATCAAAAAAAGAGAACCTACACCAAAATATGGTTCTCAAAGGAAAAAAATCCAATTCCATATACAAATTGGGACCTTGCAAGTACAGCAAAAGAAGATGATCTACACTTTCACTTTTACACATGAAACACCAACTAACATAGGAGATTCTCCTCTTTCTCAGATTCTCCATTGTTAATATCACACTCCTTACCGCCACCGATACAAAGAAACAAACTTTCCTTGGTGCTCTAAGGATCCAAATGGAGCCTTGGCAGTAAGTACCTTCCTCTCTCACTAGCAACTTCTAATAAAAAGAGCTAACGGTGAATAAGCCATCACCACTCTCTTGCGAACTCCATACTTCCAATAAGTTGTTTGGTGTGTCTAGCCCCAATAAGTTGTTTGGTGTGTCTAGCCTATACAAAAGTTCTATCAAACTATGAAATCCTTCTATCTCCCAATCATTTAGGTTCCTTTTGAATATTAAGTCACAGTGGATAACACCCTCATGAGACCTCCAAATTTGTTGGACAAATTGAAGATATGCTAACTTGCATACTAAAGAGGGTTGAGCTCACGGTTTGAATCAAATTTGATACATCACTTCTGAGTTCTTTGACCGATCCAGTTCATGGACCAACGAAACCTAAATAATTAGGAGATGGAAGAATTTCGTAATTTGATATGAGACCTACAAATTTGTTGGATTGTCATCTCTCTGGCCAAAGTCACGATATAAATTAGGAAAGGCTTCCTTCAACTCAATCTCCTTGCACCACTTATGTGTCCACAAACTAATCCTACTTCCGTCCCCAACCTTAAAAAGATGTCCATAAAAAAAATTTCACCCTTTCATGATACTCCTCCACAAACTATACCCAAACAGCGTTACAATGTTTCTAGTCCTCCATCCACCATCCATTATACCATATTTATCCAACACCGCCCCCTCCAAAAAGCATTTTCCTCCATCCTAAATCTTCATATCCATTTCCCTAACAATGTTTTATTGTACACCTTGAGATTTTTACTCCAAGCCCTCCCCATTACTCTGGAGATATGAATAATCCTCCAATTCACAAGATGGAACTTCGTAATGACTTCTGCCAAGTCCCATAGGAAGTTATATTTTAGTCTTTCCAATATTTTACTCACTTTGTCAAAGGACTGCAAATGTGACATGAAATATGTAGGAATACTAGAAAGAATGCTTTTGATCAAAACTTCCTTTCCCCCTTTTGACAGATTCCTCTTTTTCCATCTTGCTAGCTGCTTCTCAACTTTCTCAACCACCAAATTCTACACTGGGATCTTTACTAGAGGTTCCAAAGGTAGTCCAAAATATGTGGTAGGTAAGTTACCCACCTTGCAATTCAACACCTGTGCAATCTCCTCAATATTATCTAATGCACCTACTGATGTGTACTCACATTTGTTGAGGCTGATCTTTAAGCCTGACACCACCTGAAACCAGATAAGGATTTGTCTCAAATGATCTAACTGGAATACCTTTGCATAACAGAAGACCAAAGTATCATCTGCGAACAATAGATATGTAATATGATGTTACTTTGCCCTCTAAATGAAGCATCAAAGCCCTTCAAAAGATCTTCATTGACTGTCCTATCTATCAATTTGCTCAAACTTCCATCACCAAAATGAATCACATAGGAGATAAAGGATCCCCTTGTCTCAAGCCTCTCGAACTCCCAAAGAGCCACAGGGATTTCCATTTACCAAAACAGAGAATTTGGCAGTAGAAATACAAAACTTAATCCATCACCTACACTTATCTCCAAAGCCCATCTTCAACATAATGTAATCCAAGAAATCCCAGTTTATATGATCCTAAGCTTTCTCAAGATCCTAGTTAGATATAATCATAAAATGCTTCCTACTAGACTAATAGGTCTATAATCCTTTATAATTTTGCTCCTTCTTTCTTTGACACAAGGGTGATAAAAGAAACATTCAAACTTTTCTCAAGCTCTTTGGTTTCTTGGAATTCTACAATAGTGCCTCCATTAACTCACCTTTGACTATCCTCCTTTCAGAAAAAAACTAAAGGGAAACAATTTGGTCTTGGAGCCTTATCACCTGTACAACCCTGCACTGCTTTCCACGCTACTTCTTCCCCTATAGCCCTTTCCAACCACTCCCTTATCCCTCCCCTGTTATCTCCCCTGTCTCCCCTGTCTGACTAAAAGCTAGCCCCCCAAATTTTGGTCTACACCTGACATCTTTCGTAACAAAAGTTCATAGTACGCCACAATGGTCCCCTTCACATCCTCCTCCCCTTCATATACCACTCCGTTCACATATATAGACTCGATGAAATTTCTCTTCCTATTTGTTTCCGCCACCCTATGAAAGAATTTTGTATTAGAATCCCCCTTTTTCAACCACAATGCCCTTGATTAATGTCTCCAACTAGTTTCTTGAGCGAGCGCTGAAAAGGCAATCTCACCCTTTGCCTCCTTCCTAATCCTCTCCTTTTCTTCTAACCCCCTCAACCCTTCTACATGTTCTAGTTTCCCCACCTCATTTATGAACTTTCTCATCTTCACTTCCACCCTCACAAAAACATCCTTGTTCCACCTCCTTATATCTCCTTTTAAACTTGCTAGCAAGTTGGGAAGAAGGTATCCCAAAGACTTCATAATCGTTCCACCATGCATTTGCTATATCCACAAAATTTGGTTCTTTATACTATATATTCTTGAATATGAACGGAATGTGCAAACTCTTCCTACTTCTATCTAGTAAGATAGGATGATGATCCGAGGTAAATATCTAAGTAATGGGACATGCAACACATCATGGACCAACTCCTCTCAATTAGTGGACACCACGAATCTATCAAGTCTAGATTTTAATGTGGAATCACTTACTTTGGCCCAAGTAAAATTTGCTCTGTTAAAGGAAGATCAATAAGGCGTTGATTATCAACAAACTTTGAGAACTCCTCCATCACCCCATAGATCACCCTACAATTCACTTTCTATTCCGAAAATCTTATAGTGTTAAAATCTCCTCCTAACACACAAGGGACCTCCAACTATGCCATAACAATGGACATCTCTTCCCACAAATTCTCTATACTTCCCTACTCCATTGGGTCGTACACCCCCCACCCACCCACCCAACCAAAAGCCCAACTCTTCACCACTTCCCAACAATTTTACCCGCACTGCAATCATAAACTCCCCCTACTTACCTCCACCACTCCAATTTTCTATCATCCCATCAGTGTTGTGAAAGGTGATCGCTACGAGAGGCGAGGCAAGGAAACCCTTCATCGCCTTTTAGCTTTATGGCGAGGCGATCTTCAAAAGGCGACGCCATAGCGACAATGGCGAGAAAGGCGTCACCTTTTGTATTTTCTTAAGAAAAGGGGACCAATATAGGATTTTAAAAGATAATTTTAGGGTTTTCTTTCCAAATTTGCACAATTGCACTCCTACGCTTAGACATCGACTCCAACAAAATGACCTGACTAGACTTCTCCCACGACCAACCAAACTTTTTCGAAGACTCCAAAGTCCAACCAATATGTATTTCTTTTTTTCTTCTTCTATTCTTCTTGAGATTTCTTTTTCTTGTGTTTTTTTACTTCTTCTTCTTCTTCAAACTATAGAGTTACTTCTACCTCTGTTATTTTTCTCACTGTTTGGACTTTTGTTTTGTTTTTTCCTCATTTAAGTTCTAAACTTGTAGTATCTACCATCTATTTTTAGTTTTTGAATTGAAATATTTGCTAATATGTTATTGAGATTGAGATTTTGATTATTTATATATGCAATTAAATATTTTAATTTTTTGGTATTTATTGATGTCGTACTTCAAAAAGGCGAGCGTCTTGCCACTCGCCTTGCCTTGTGGCAAGGCAGACCCTTGTCGCCTTTCGCCGTCCAAAACACTGCATCTCATAAAACTGATAATAACCCTCTTATTTAGCTCATTCATCCAATCACATTTCAAGAAATATTTACTTCCATAATCAACTACTTTACCCTCAACTGCAGTCCTCTAATCTCCTATACCCCACTCTTAATCCTACTCCTACCTCTCCTTTTGTACACTAGCAAGTTACCTTCTCCCTCTTTATCCTTCCACAAACTCCTTTCCCTACCCACCCTCATGTCACCAATCTCCTTTTTCTCTAACCCCTTTTGCCTCTTTTTCAATGTCTTAGAGAAGTTCTAACACCCTGCCCTCCTTCCTTCAAAAAACACTCACAAAGATTCCCCTAACTTCAAGTATTTCTCTCCCTCCCAACTAATCATTCGTCTACCTTCCTCAACATAGACTAATGACAACACATTATCCCCTTGAACATCATAACAGCCACATTTAGTGCCCACAAGGAGTTGACGGTTACCAAAAACATTACTAGCAGCCCCTTCTCCCTTAGCAAAAGCAAAATTGGAGTTGGAAGCAGTAAAAACAGGTTAGAAATACACAATCTGAGCATTTCCAGCCTGACCCAAGACATTTTCCAGCTCCGACGAGAACCATCCCTAGAACCACATCCATTCCAGTCGCACAGCAATCTAGAGTCATCTCCTTGAACTCCATAACAGCCATATTTAGTGCACAAAAGGAGTTGACAGTTACCAAAAACATGACTAGTAGCCCCTTCTCCCTTGGCAGAAGCAAAATTGGATTTGGAACCTGTAAAAACAGGTTTAAATTCATGATCTGAGCATTTCCGACCTGACCGAAGACATTTCCATACCCGGCAAGAACCAGACCTAGAACCACTTCCATTCCGGTCGCCCAGCAACCTAGAGTGGTTGTCACCCTTTGAAAAGTCAGAGCGAGTCCGCTTCAGCCCTAGATTTACAGAAACCGGCTTGCCAGAGCTGGAATTCCAGTTGCCTGGCCTTGCGAGAACTCCAGATCTGACAATCTGCCGGCCCCCGCTGCATGGCTCCTTCTCATAAAATGATTTGACACAAAAGTCTCTGTTGTTCCCAAATCCCATCCCCATACATCATGACCCTTCAGTGAGCATTCATGTTTATATAACAAATCTAACGAGCTTAGGAACTCCACCTCCCCCTATTTCCAAAAAATTTCTCCTGAACTACAAATCCCAATAGCTTCCCCATCTTGTAATCTCCAAACTCGCTAGATTGTCATCTCCTTTCAGCTTGAATGTTATATAAGTTGGGGAATATGTAATGTACAAAGCATTATCCCCGCATCACTTATACCTCCAAAATCTTACTCTCCTTCAGTCCCCTACTCTAAATGCCACATTGTCGCTGAATTCTACCCATGTGAACTAGGCATGCATATGAACTTTGAATTTGTGCCACATTTCGGGGGGGTTTACTTTCATAGAAAAGTCCAAAGTTATCAGGGAAATTGGTCCTAAAGGACAACTATTACCTATCAACACTTACAGTAAAATTGAACTGATTCAAGAAATACATATATTCAAGCCTTAAAGTGACAAAGATGAAACTTGATAAAATGCAAGAAAAGGTATAAATCAACTTCTCCAGAACGTACAAAATTGAAAGGAAGTTCACAGCCAATAGACAGATAGCAAGCAGTGAAAGTTTTCAATTACCGGCTCTTTCCTAATGAACCAAGGGCACGCTGCTTGAGTGGCTCTTTTATCTTTTTGGGAGGACTGCCCAAATCGCAAGGTATTAACTTTGAATAAATTGGTCTCATCTTATTATCAATCCAAATGTATAATAGAACTGAAAGGGCCAGCCGCATAGACCATACTACTGCTGTCGCAACAGTAGAGTAAACTTCAGCAGGGATGTTGTTCACATTATACACATCGACATTTACAAGCTGTTGATGCAACTTCCTCCAAACATCATTCCAGCTATCTATTGGCATCCGATCAATAACATGACGCTTGAAAACAATATCCTTTTTAGTGTCCCCTCCTGAACGATTTGTTTTTCCGTCCTTGTAATATGGCAGAATCACTACAAATAGACCCGAAACCAAATAAGCAAACTTGGGAATGCTGCAATATATTAGCTATTAGATATTGCACAACTGATTCTTAGTGAACATATTTGATTAGTGATAACTAAGTTGATAAGGTTAGATATTGTCAGTAAATAACAATAGACAGTAACAATGACTTCCATGCCTTTCAGTACCTAGAATTTTATTGGAGGTCCCCAAAGGTACTAATACCTAGAATCAGATTCTTTTAATTTGTACACCTGCTACCCAAATGCATGCACAATAGTTTAGTTGGATGATTTGTTAATTTTGTTGGGAGCTGTAACCGTACAAGAGGCGCTCCAACCACACACACGTGCCCAACTTTCCCATGTGTACTGGACGGAAAAGTTGTCTTCTACCTAGAAATAAGTTCTTTTAATTTGTTTTTTTTTGAGTAAAAGTTCTTTTAATTTGTTCTGATGCTCAATCATATGAAGACCTTCTATTGCTTAGCATATGGTGTACAAAGCTCAATCAAGCATCATAACAAAATGAAAATCAGAAACACGTAGAGAATAGTTAACCTGAAACTGTCTGCCCATAGTTTGAATACTCCATAAACTGCACATTGTTTGCATTCAGAAGGTTTTGGAATTCACTGTAGTCTATTCTATGAGAATTTTCAGGATCCCACTCTGTCCCCTTCAGCTTTCCCTGCATGGCCAGCAATTTCCTACTCCATTCCGAAGCCAGCACAAGCTGTCTCTCTAATTGAACATTTGCCTTTCTTTCAAACTCCTCTAAATTATTTATCCGTTCACGCTCTGCCTCCTTCAGTTTCTGAGATTCCATTAAACAAAACATAGCATTAAAACTAATTCCCCTGTATAATCTGAGGTAACAAGTCATAATTGTTTTTTAATTGTTAACCCTTAACTGCATTACCACACACTTTTATATTTTAATGCAAATAATGTAAAATTTCATGTAACTACGGTTATCTCAGGAATCATAATCATCCTTGAAATTGTTCGATATACAATCAACATTGCAAAAAGAAATTTTCTTTGTTTTTTGTTTTTTGTTTTTTTTGAGGAAGAAATTTTTTCTGTGTTCCCTTGATCAAAGTTGTAGTATTAATCATTCGGTTGACAAATTCCTTACTTTTAACCTAAGTTAGTAGACTTAATAAGCATACCAATCAGCAAATTAGCAGGAAAAAGGCTAAAACAAATACAAATTCTTCCCATCTACGTCAATGCAAGCAGGTGCAAACTCACGTTATTCCAAAAAAAAAAAACTAACCTCAAACAGCTGCTGAGCAGATTCAGTATCATCACCGGCTGAGTTAGAATTGGAAGTGGAGGCAGCAGCAGCAGCAGCTTTGAGGGGCTTGGAGCCAATAGAGATTGAATTCCGGCGGTGCAAATTGAAAGCGGTAAATGGAGATGGAGAATATCTGGGTAGGGCTTTAGGAGGACGGAAAGAGGGTTTTAGCAAATGAATATTGGATGTCATCATCTTCGACGATTACCTCTTTCTTCTCTTATCTTTTATTCCTCCCACTCCAACATGTATTATAGTTTTGGGGACGGCATCCTCATTAATTTTAAATGTAATTCAAAAGATTTTACTACCAAAATAATAATATTCAGAAATAACTATAATAATCTTTTTGAATATTTATAATTATCGTTTTACGCCTTGTATTTAACTATACTAGTTTAGTAAACATGTTTTGCACGGATATATTGTATCAATTTGTATTTAATTATACGGGGTCGTTTGGTTTGGATACAAGTTATGATGGGATTAGTTATGTTGGGATTAGTTATACTGGGATAAGTTATGATGGGATTATTTATATTGCGAGTAATTTTATTGTTTGTTTGGTTTGTCATATTCAAAATACTATTCATTGCATAATTTCTAAGAATATGTTGTTTGTTTACA
>JBCEWC010008525.1:0-19856 GCA_038996855.1 Solanum aculeatissimum | reverse complement strand
GAATTTAGAAATCATTTTATTTAAAATAAATATAAAATATATAAAATAAATATTATTTATAGTTCCACAATTAAAAAAAAGAAAAAGAAAAAATAAACATAAGAAAAAAAAAAGAAAAGAAAGAAAAAAAATAGAAGAAAAAATAAAAGAAATAAAGAAAAGAAACAAAATACTAACAAAAAATGAAAGGGAAAAAAACAGTGTAATCCTTGCCCATAAGGCAAGTCTGCGAAGGTGAAATAACGAAATTTTTGCCCATAAGGCAGGTCTGCAAAGATAAAATAATTGGTCCTTATAGTTGAGGGGTAATTTTGTCCGAAAATATATTCTTAAAGGAATGAAAGGTATTTTTTCAAAGTCACCCTTATTGGAGACATTTTATCAAGATCATTCACTTTTAGGAGTATTTGTGTAGTTCTCTCGATAATGGGCAATGGGCATGCCTATGTATCAAATAGCTGGAGAGAGAAACTAAAAATATGAGATTTTAGTAATTATTTTAAATGGTAGTGATTATAAGAAATTATGTTAAAATAGATTGTGTATTTGTATAATTTTAAATTTTTGTAATCTTATACAAACACTATAAAAATATTTAAAAACTATTTTAATTTAAAAACACCTAAAATCCAAACAAGTATTGTGCCAATTGCAAAGACTATTCTGTTGGTTGCTTATTAATTAGTCTACTTATACTTATGTGAAAAATTATTATCTTCAATATCATTTGTTTATTCGGAATTTGACATCCATTTGAAAGTTCAAATTGTTTTGAGGCCCAGCTAATTTAAATGCGACCATATAAAAAGTAATTTCTTCATTTTTAAAGTTTGAACACAAAATCTTTGGAGAATTACAGGAGGGAGATAACCATTACCAACTTTAATTGACAATATTGTGGTTTACATAGTTTTTGAGAAATTTAATATTGAAAGTCAAACTGAAGTATTATTTATATAAAAATCAGATCAATGTTGGAGCAACATATACATAAGATTCACATTACATACGAAATTCTGAAGTAACTAAATGGGAATAAGAAAAGAAAAAAAAAAGACGCCTCGTAAAAGCCAAAAATACTTATTTTGTTTTATATTTGGGATTGTTAGTAGCTAATTTTTCCCTTTATGCATGCATAATATTTTGGTCCTACGTTGAATATTAAGTTTTCCAGTCACGCATATCTTTCATGAGGCTTTAACCCCTTTCAACTGATGTGCATTTCACCAAAGAGAGTCACACCCTCTACAGTTTCTATTTGAAGGATCACCTTTTGTCATCCAATTTGCAAACTATCAACAGAAGGTTCTTCTTAAAACAAGGATTCAATGATGGTAAATATATCTGGGAATACTAGATCCACCAATGTCGAACTGGTGGACCTGAGGCACATGCAGAATGTGCAATAGCCTTGTGGCAGTTTATCAAAGAAGAGGACACTAAGCCAGGATCAAAATATCATCAAGATCTCTTCAGAATGATTCCCAAGTAATCAAACAAAGTCTTGTTAAGGTCTAACAGGTTGCTAGCACATTGTCTGCTAAATACTAAAGACGCTCCAGGAACTCCTGCCACACTTTGATTTACCACGGCAGAAATATAATTTAAGCATTCTTGATCTCTCCAGCCTCTCCTATTAATGGATTGCTAATCACAAAAAGTCATGTTATCCTGTGTCGTAGACTTCACAAAAATTCCATGAATATGCACAACAAAAATGCCATCCCTTCCTAGACAAAGCCCAATGCAGCAAAACTCCATCTGTATCCATTAGGAGCAGTGTATAGTGGGCTCTTTAACCAATCTAACTGGCTATTGAGGCAAAAACTGGTGGTTTGCTCTTCCATTCGCCACAAGATTTCAGATTCCAACAACATCCTTATTCCTTATAGCCATGTCAGATAACTGTGCTGGATCACAACCCTATCTTAGCCCTCTCAATCTATTATTACCCCAGGACTGTAGCCAACATATTGATGATCAGTACAAAGAATTAGTACAAGGAGTTGTACACCACCACAGTATCATATGTTTGCATAGACAAAGGGCTCTCAGCAAAGCACCTGCAATGAACATCATTATTTAGGTCAAAGAATGTGGCATGAACAACAAGACTTGACAAAAAATTTACTTGAAAAAAGAAGAAGAAGAAGAATGAAATCAAAAGGAAAAAATACAGGAAAAAGAACATTAGTTGAAAATAGCTACAAAAAGAGCAACTATATAAAATAGCGGATATCATCTCAAGAGAACATCTATTCACTGTTCTACTATTGTTGCAATAGCAGCTCAGGTAGTTATTTCCAAACCAGCATCGCAGTTAGTAAATATGACACAATTCATCTCCTTGATAGAAAGGGAGATAGTCCATCAAGATTTACCTGTCAAACTATTTTTCACTAGAACTTGTATAGGCAAGTAAGTGCTCTAAACAAACAGTCCTTCCATGTTAGACACCGGCTTATGCAACGAGCTTAAACACCAGGACGTCAGACAAAACTTTCTAATAGCCAATAAGATTGTATCCTAAGCCTCTTGCCTGTAGTGGCAATAAGTGAACTATAGAAATTAGTTCATGGATGCCATCTCAGTATTTAAAGGTGGAATTACACAGACATGATCCACTGTCTTCAATGTTCACAAACGTTTGCTAAGACGGTTGACAGAATAGGTTCGCGCAGCTATAAATCCAACGGACAAAGAATAACAACGATTCAAATCAATGTTGGTTTAGTACAAAAAAGGTTGCGGCAGTGATCAATGAGGTGGATGCAAACCCTGGAGACCAGGATTTTTTATTATTATTATTTGAATGACTCTTGAGGGGGTCACGGGCTGAGCAACACCCCCAGGCCTTATCATTAATTCAAAAAAACATAAAAATACAAGGAGGGGCACATAGACCTTACCTCCATCCTATGGTGGTACTCAAGTTAGCCTACCTACTAAGGTTAGCTAACTTTACCCCTTTACTAAAAAGAAGCAAATCCTACACTATAATCCTATGAGAGGACTCCTCTCCTTACAACTCTAGGAAGCATAAATTAGGGAGACTCTCCCTTTACAAAATAGAACTAAATTAAGGAACCTAGACAACCTAGATCACCCCTAATCCTATGTCCCATTAAACAACCTTAAGGAGGTTTTTTAATTCTCTTCATCTTTCTTCTTCTAAGGTTGGGCACTCCAGCTTTATCAAGGTCCAACAATGCTCTACTTTCATTAGGAAGATCCTTTCTGGAGAAGAGGATCTTGGGAGAGTGCACTGGTGGCTGTATTTGGCTAAGGAATCAGCAGTAGCATTGGCTTCTCTACAGATATGTCTGCACCTGAAATGTTGGAACTGATTGATAATACTTAGAAGCTTTGTAAGTTGTTGTCTGACTGACCATGGAGCTTGATTATCATTTCTGATCCATTGTATAGCAATTCAGAATCAGTCTCCATGATCACCTGTTTATGGCCAAGCTCCAGGCACTAGGTAAGTCCAAAAATTGTTGCTTCAATCTCAGCTTCATTGTTGGATCCTGTGCCCATTGGAGCAGAAAAAGCAAAGAGTAGATCTCCCAGGTAGTTCTTAAGTGTTCCACCCACTCCAATTCTGGCAGGATTGTTGAGGGCACTACCATCAGTGTTGAGTTTCACCCAACGTCCCACCAGAGTCGGGTTTACTCCAAGTGATGATTGTAACTTTGATCTCCTGGATGCTATTCTCCAGCATAGAAACTAAACCTGTCCAGCTAAAAGGCCAGTTCACTAAGGATAAGCAATATTAATAATATTAAAACAATCTTTCCAAACACGAAATCCTACTTTAGAGGGATTAGAGATCTTCACTCCATACTTAACATTGCATCTATTCTTCCATAGATGTCAGCAGATTAGGATGGGAATGCTATGAAGGAGCTTGTGAGCATCATTTCTGGGTTGCATGGTCCACCATTTAATAACCATATTTTTAAGGGGAGTGTAAGCCTTGTCAACACCCATAGAATCAGCAAAGAACCCCCATATACTCTTGGCTACTTTCCCAGAGACAAAGATGTGGTCAATGTTATCTTGCCCTGCCAACTGACAGCAACAACACTCAGCTGGATTATAGCCAAATATGACCAGCTTTTCATTGGTTGGAATTTTCCCCCTCAATGTTCTCCAAAGGAGAAAGGAGCATTTGAAAGGAATAAGCGTGTGCCAGGTAAGAGAGTTAATGGCCACTATCTCCCTCTTTTCCCTGATCTGATTCCAGACTGAGGAGCAACTAAATAATCCATGATAGGTAGGCTTCCAAATAGCTTGATCAGGTAACCTGGGTTGAAGCTGGAGATGAGTAGCTAAGATAGTTGACACCATTTGAGGAGGGGCTATTTGACTGATTCTTTCCACATTCCACTGACCTTCAGAGATAAAAGCTCCCACCTTGATGTTGTTAGGCCTAATATTGTCATTTCTGAAGTTGACTAAAGGACCTATACCTAGCCAATCATCCCACCAAAAAAAGGAGGAACCAGAATTGATTTTCCATTACATGTGTTTTTCAATATCTTGCTTGACTTTCATCCGCTGTTTCCAGGCCAAGGACTGACCAAGTGTCCATTTTCTGGAGACAAGGTTAGCTCTCTTGCAGTATTTGGCCTTCAAGAAATCACCCCAAAGAGAAGTCTTGGTTCTTAAGTTCCACCATTGTTTGTATTTAAAGGATAGTGCAACATCCTTGATCTGTCTCACTCCTATACCCCCTTCATTGTAAAGATATGAAAAGTTCTTCCAACATGCCCAGTGATACTTTTTCTTGTTGTCCCTCAAACCCCAGAAGAAGTCAGCTGTAAGATCTTGGATCTGTTTCAAAATAGTATTAGGAGGAGATATGGCAGATAGAAGGTGAGAATAGGAAGGGATTGTAGAACATGCTTGATGAGGACAACTTTCCCTGCATAGCTCAGGATTCTAGCTTGTCATCCTGTAATCCTTGCCACTACTTTAGAAGCCATCTCAGAATAATAAGCAATTCTTTGTCTTCCAATGTAGATGGGACATCCAAGGTAGGTTAGGGGGCTATGTTTCTGAGAAAAACCAGTAACCCTTTTTTATTCTTCTTACAGTAGCTGCAAAAGCATTATCAGGGACCATGAAATGACACTTACTTTTGTTCACCAGTTGGCTAGACACCTTCTCATAAGTCCTTATTGTTTTCTTAATCAGCCTCAAAGAAGCTTTCTTGCCAGAAGTGAAGATAATAACATCATCAGCATAGCTTAGATGGTTAACTTGAGGTCCCCTGCTATCCATATAGAAGCCATGAAACTGAGGGTGATCATGTAACCTGTTCATGAGCCTTGAAAAAACCTCAGCCCCAGGATTAATAATGTAGGTGATAATGGATCACCTTGCTTCAAGCCCCTGGTGGAATGAAAGAAGCCATGTCTCGAACCATTAATGATAACAGAATACCAATTATTAGCCATAATTCTCCACACCATATCTATAAACAATTCACCAAAACCAAATTTTCTAAGAACCAAACAAGTATAGGACCAAGAGACTCTGCCATAAGCCTTAGTCATGTCTAACTTGATCACTACATTGTTACCCACATTAGGCTTCTTGATATGGTGGATAATTTCCTGGGCAAGCATGATGTTTTCTGAAATGTTTTTGTTCTTAACAAAACCAGATTGGTTACTGGAAACTAAAGTAGTTAAAATATTAGTCAATCTCAAGCAAAGAATTTTGGAAATGATTTTACAGTGCAATTACTAAGACTAATAGGTCTAAATTAAGAAAGTCTATTAGGATGATTCACTTTAGAGAGTTAAACCAAGCATGCATGAGTAAAAAATTTTGATAAAGAATGACCACAAAAAAGCTTGTATCATATTAAGCAAGACCTTACAGATGTTCCAGCAAAACTGGAAGAATTTACCATTCATACCATCTGGCCCTACAGCTGAGGAAGGATTCATTGAGAAAACAGCTTCTTTCAGTTCCTACATATTGGGATTTTTTGGAGATCCAGATTTTGCTCCTCGGTAACTAGGTTAGGGATACAATCTAGGAGCAGCTCATTTATGGCCTTATTATCCCCAGTGAAAATATCCTGGAAATGATCACAAGCTGCTTTGGCAATGATCTCCTCCCCCTGTATCCAATCACCTTGCTCATTCTGGATTTTATGAATATGAGTTCTCCTCCTTCTACCTCTGATCAAAGCATGGAAGTATTTAGAGTTCATGTCTCCTTCCTTAAACCATTGTAATTTAGCTTTCTGCCTTAAGATAGAGTCCTCAAGCTTTAAAAATCTAATGTACTCAGCATTTAGAGCATGAAGTTTGCTTCTACTTGCCTCAGTATTATTGCAGATGAGCTCCTCCTCAGCTACTCTGCTTCTTTCTTCGAAATCATTCACCTTGGCATAAATGTCCCCTAGTTCATTTCTGGACCCAGGTGCTAAGGGTAGCAGCCAATCGTCTAATCTTTTGTTGGACAATCCACATAGGATTACCAGTAATCTCCCTATTCCAGCATCTCTCAACTATATCCATAAAGTTATGATGCTCAGTCCAGCAGTTGAGGAATCTGAAATATTTTATTGGATTGTACTTAGTGTCAATCATCTCCAGAAGTAGTGGACAATGATCAAATCCAACATATGGCAAGTGAGTAATGGTGGAGTGAGGCATATTTTCCAACCATTTGTCATTCACCATACCTCTATCCAATCTCTTCCGAACTCTGAAGTTGATACCTCTTAAATTAGACCAAGTGAACTAATGACCATTATAACCAAGGTCAATCAGTCCACAGGCCTCTATAACACTGATGAATTCAAAACTTTTTCTCATATTATAAGGAACCCCTCCCAGCTTCTCCTCAATGCTAGAAATAACATTGAAGTCACCCACAGTACACCAAGGAACTGAGGAAGTTCAGTTTTGGCATGGTGAAGTAATTTTTCCCATAAAGGTCTTCTGAGAGAGTCCTTACATTTGACATATACAAAGGTAATTCTGAACTGATTAGGATTCATCACATGTGTACATTCACAAGTAATCTGTTGCTCATCATTGTCCATCACATTGCAATCAACATCCTTGGACCAAAAAACCCAAATTTTACCATTTGGATTGGTTGCAGCATAGTCCATGTTTAACTGAGTTTTGTAGTGCTGAATCTGTGAACTGTCAGCAAAAGGTTCCAGAAGAGCAATCATAGAGAGCTTATGGATGTTTTTCAGAGAGTTGATTCTTTCCATGGCACCTTGAGTATTGATGCCTCTCACATTCCATATAAGGGAACTAATCATTGGGAATTCCTGGACTGAAATAATCTGGTGATAGGTCTGCTATTGGTAGCAGTTTTGATGGTAGATCCAGTTTTGACTTCCAACTTAGTTTTGTGAACACCTTTGGAGATAAACCTTGACTTTGAGATATTTTTTGTAGCTCCTTCTCTATCATACTATCCTTATCAAGGCTGAACGCTTTGATTAGATGTTCACTTATTTCATCTTCATCTTTCTCTTCCATTTGTTGTTCAACCATGTCCTGCTCATCTTCTGAATTGATGGTTGCATATTCATCATACTCAGATTCCCTAGCTATTGTAGGCTTACACTTAATAAAGGGCAATTCCATTTGGCTTGCCATATTAGTGATATCCTGTCCAGTCAGGAGGGTGAGTAGATTTATTTATTCCAGTTGTTATATCATTTCCAGTATTTGTTGCTTCACCTTTCCTTTTTGTTTTGATAGCATCCCTTCTCTTCTTGCTGAGCTTATTCTTTTTGGGAGTGGAACCTTGAGCACTAGTGCTAACCACTGAGACCCAGATCTTTGGCTATGCCTCCTTTAATCTCATTATCACCAATTTCCTTGCTATTGTTATTATTCTGATTCAGGGATGAGGCATTCCCCTTATGCTGAGCATGAGTGCTGGGCTGCTGGCAGGGTTGGAGGGTTCACTCTTTGATCCATTTGTTGATTCTCCTGCATAACATTAGATAGCTCCTTCTCCTTAGGAACCCCATCTGCATGTTAGTGGGTTTCCCTGAAATCTCCTCCCTCACTTCTACTGACATCCCTACTACCTATATTGTCAGTAACAAAAACATGCAAAGGAGATAAGTTCTATTTGCCAGAATCAACATCTGTATTTCCAGTGTTATCAATGATCTCATCATTATCTTTTGCTAGGGGGGTCTTTTGACCCACACTTCCATTGTCTTGGCTCTCCTTTTCACTTGGCTGACTAGGTTGATCCTGCATAGAAAGATCAATATAATTGTTATGAGTAGCGATAGATTCCATACATGTCTGCACTGTTTTACTTTGTTGAGCTGCACTCTCCTTCTTGGGCTGATCAGAGCTCATGTTTTTTCCGGTTTTCCTTTTCTGTGTCTGCCACTGATTTTGTTGTTGCTTTCCCTCTTTGTTCATTGTATGTTGCTGGTTTGAATTTGATGTGGTTTCATGCTTCCCCACTTGCTTACCAGATTCTTGTTTACTTTGAGGTTCAAGCCGTTCCTTTTTACTGTGAACCTGCTGCTTCTTTTCCATTTCTAAATCTTTCTTTTTTTGTTGCTCCTCATCTCTCCTCTTGATAGTGCATACTTGTATGCTATGCCCTTGGTGTTTACAGTAATTACAATAATCAGGTACTCCTTCATATTGCAAGGATTGCGCAATCCACCTACTGTCATACCATTTTCATCAAAACCCATCCACACATGAGTAGGTCTTTCCTTGGTTAAATCAATTTGTAATCTCACTTTAGCTAGACTTCCTCTAGCCTTCTGTATTGAAGCACTATCCACGTACAAAACCTTTCCAATAGGTGCTAACAGGGCAGACACAAAATTCTTATTATAGCAGTGCCAAAGAAATCAGGAAGTGAAACCCAAATTGGAACAATAGGGGTCTCTACATCAGGTCTAAAATTGGGTGTCCAAGTTTGGATTCTCATCAGCTGCACTTCTATACTCATTCTTTGCTTAGTCCAGACAGTGATGTAGTCCAGCTCATTGTCCAGGTCAATGTAAACATGCCTAGCATTAAAGTGAGCAATTTTAACACCCCCTGACAACTGAGTTTGGAGAATAAATCTCTTTCTGATCAATTCAATCTTAGGCATGGTGTTAGTAACTTTTCCAATCAAGGTGTATCTACAGCTAGCTGCTAATTTAACCATGAAGTCATCCTTCTTGAAAATAACAGCCGGCAGACTTTGTTTAGTAGTGACTTTGGTGGGGTTAAGCAGTATAGGAACTTCATTCCTAGCTTGGTTAAGCCTTAATTTGGCAGCCAGAGTCTGGGTAATAGTATAAGGAGCTGGTTCAGTAGGTACCTCTTTTGTTGGAGTTGGTTGCAATTCAGAACTGGGCTTATCATTGCTAGGAATGTTAGAATTCAGATGAGCCTCATTCTGAGATTTCTGCTTACTAAGATTTTTATTTCTATGGGTGTTGTGCTCAAACTTAACAAAGTTGTTAGAAATCTGAGGAAATTTCTGGTATCTATTCACATTCCGAGGGGCATTTTCTTGCAGAGGTTGGATCTGTTTAGGTCTATTCAGCATCGAACTATCAGTATTGTCCTGGGTACCAGATTCCACAAGGTCATTAACAATACCTTGCTCATTTGTATCAGATAACAAATGAGCATTTCTATTGTCAACATCTTTGAGGTTGGTCCTATCATCACCAGACATACCTGAGTTTTCATGTAGCCCTTGCTTAGTTCATTCCCCACCAGTTAGGGCATGAGTGTTTTTGCTATCACCTTGCTTAATCTCCAGGCATTTTTCAATCTGATCGCCAGAATTTTCCTCACAGCTGTAGGCATTATCAACGTGCTCCAGCTGAGGGGCCTCAACACCTTCAACTTGATCTTCGTTTGCCGCAATGCCGCTCTGTGGGTGAATGTTGGGGAGTTCTTCTCCTTTGTCGATATCAGTTCTAATTTCTTTTGATTCCCCGAGAGGACATATTTCCTGACCCACTCGCAGCTTTTTCAAAGGATCTTCAACTTCCTTTGCTGACTAATTTTCAGAATTCAAAGAGATGAGTGAGAAATTGTTATCTTGGCCACCATGGATTGTGTTCTCCTCAAACCCATTCTTTGGTTGTTCATGTTCAGGCGGGCAAAGTAAGCCTGCCGGAGGCGCGGCAGCCATTCCGGCGAAGCTAACAGCTAGATATTACCGTTAGTTACCGTTAGAGAGAGAAATGTTTAGAGAGAAGGAAGAGAGATTCCAAATCCCTAATATATTTTTTGCTCATTAATTTGGAAATCCACTCAAGTGAAACTTGTCCTTTTGGAGACCAGGATTCAAATTCCAGCAAATACAATACAAAAAATGCTAATCACTTCACATCTGCTGAAACATTGGTGAGCAGAGGGTACCATGTACCTGTGCTAGTGGTGAGTAGAAAGTATTCGGTGTAATAGTCGGGTTGTGTGCAAGCTAGGCTCCACACCACCATTATTTAAAAAAATCTGAAATTAATCCATTTTCAGAAAAAGTCTAATATTGTTTAGAAGGTTTATTTGCCAAACAACATCAAACTCAGAATAGTTTACTTTAACCACTGATCATCCCTATTTGCAGCTTTAGTTGCGAAAGTGAGGATCTCATGGATGCTGATCAGTTACATAGCAACCGAGGGATATAGAGACACGACTACCCCTGCTATAATCACAAGACCATACATCGACCTCCCCCTACTAGCCTATTAGCCTTTTACTCTACTACACGACTTTCACTCTTTTCTATCTAAGGTCATGTCCTCAGTGAGATGAAATTTTGCCATATCATCTCTGATCACCTCCCCCCAATACTTTTTCGGTCTACCTTTACCCCTCCGTGTGACCCCTAAATCCAACCTCTTACACCTTCTAACAGGAACATTGATACTTCTCCTCTACACATGTCCAAACCATCGCAGTCTCACTTCCCTCATCTTGTCAGCCACAGGGTCTACCTCTAACTTCTCCCGGATGGTCTCATTCTTAATCTTATCACTCCTGGTATGTCCACACATCCATTTCTACATCCTCATTTCCACGACCTGCATCTTCTGAACATGTGAATTTTTAATTGGTCAACACTCCACCCCATATAGCAGAGAGGTCTAACTACCATTCTGTAAAACTTGCCTTTAAGTTTAGGTGGTATCTTTTTATCATGCAATACTCCAGAGGCAACCTCCATTTCGTCCATGTTGCCCCAATACGATGTGTGACATCATTATCAATGTCGACACTACTCTGGATGATGTACCCAAGGTACTTAAAGCTTTCTCTCTTTGGAATAGGTTGAGTGGCAAGCGTCACTATGGTGTCTACTTCATTTCCTGCAACACTAAATTTGCACTCCAAGTATTCTATTTTGGTTATGCTCAATTTGAACCCTTTGGATTCCAAGATATATCTCCAAACCTCCTATCTATCATTAACTTTAGCTCGAGTCTCATCAATCAATAATATGTCATTTGCACCCCTCCTGGATGGACCGCGTCAACTCATCCATTACTAAGGCAAAAAGAAATGGGCTCAACACAGATCCTTGATGAAGTCCCATCTCCACAAAAAATACTTTGAGTCTCATCCCACCGTTCTTACGCAAGTTTCGGCTCCATCATACATATCTTTTATCACCCTAATCTATACCATTGGAACACCATTCACCTCTAGACATCTCCATAGCGCATCCCTCGAAACTGTCATAGGCTTTCTCAAGGTCAATGAACACCATATGAAGGTCCTCTTTCTCTCCCTATATGTTTCCATTAATCTCCCAACAAGATGGATTGTTTCAGTAGTCGACTGCCCTGGCATAAATCCAAACTGATTTTCTAAAATAAATACTTTTTTTCTCACCCTCATCTCCACCACTGTCTCTCAGACCTTCATAGTGTGGCTTAACAACTTGATACCCCTGTAATTGTTACAGTTTTGAATATCACACTTGTTCTTGTACAATGGAACCATTGTACTCTCCCTCCATTCATCGGGCATCTCAGTCGTCTTCATAATGTAACCCAGTACTTTTGACGTGGAACATAAATTTATGTATAAAAACTTATTATAATTGTAACAAACATTAGGTCTTAACTTATAGTTTAAAAACAAAATGGGTTCAATGTCAATTGAATCTTAAAGGTAGAAACCATAGAGTTTAAATCCAAAATCTATCTTTGCTCAAAGTCATAAAGTTACGGTGAAGTATATTGTTGTGTTAAAGTAAAGACTCATAGAAGTATATAATGAGAGATACCTTAGTTCATGCCAAAACATTTCTGCACGTTCATGCAAGAAGGACCGCAATGGAGCAAGAAAATCATCTCCTGCAGATCGCTGGGTCGAATGTGTATTTTCGGAGATAAAAAGCGAGGTAGCAACATGGACAATAATGGATGGATCTGGATCCCCCAGTATAGCCTGCAGCTCCCTTCTTATCCAAGGTTCTATTCTCTGTAACATCCTTTCTTTGGTAGTCCTATTATCCATGTGCTATAAATTAAAATACAGTAAAGATTAGAACCAAATTTAGTCGTCCCAAACTGAATCAATTAAGATAGACAACTTCAAGCCATCTGGTTCTTATTATCAAGATTGTAGATATATCATATAATAATAGCTACGACAACTTGCCTAATTTATTTAGTGAATTGGATAAATCTATTAGGGTAAGCATTACCTGCATAAGACAATTTTTAGATGAAAAAGGAACAGCTTGCAATCTCTCTTCATATATACTGCAACCAAGAACACCATTCCAGGTCAAACAAATATCATGCATTAGCATTTTTCTAGACCAAATTCAGACACCAATAGATACATAAATGGAATAGCACAAAGCTATTAGGGAGAAATTACAAATAATTAGTAGCACAGTACCTAGAACGCCAGAGAATGATTCTCCTAGTAATATCATCTGGACTTAAAGCTCCAATGCGATCAAAGGATCGCCGCCTTGGGAACGGCCTTGTTCTGGAGCCAAAAGCATTCAACTCTTCTCTCCTTCTTCTAATCACTCTGTTCAACATAAAAATCACTAATTCATTGGGAATAATCTGGAGCAACTAAGGGAGATTTCAAATCAGTTGTACTTCAACAACAAAAGTTAGTATTACAATCTTGGTTACGGCTAAAATTGCTAGATAATTTTAAGGACAGAAAAACTAACCTTCGGTCCACCAATCGGTCTCTCGGCGTGGAGGGGACAAAACCTGAGTGTAACTTCTTAATCTCTTTACGAGCTGATAACTGCTCCTTATGGAAGGTCCAGGACGAGAAGCTGATTTTTGAGAACCATGAATCAAAGTCAGCGTTGCAGAGAGGGCATTTTCTCTTTACATCGCTCCATCTGCGGATGCAAACGATGCAATAGGCGTGCATACATGGGATAATAACCGCCGCACTCCGATGGTGTAACCGGCAGAGGCATATCGAACATGATTTCCCGGCCACGGCAGTGACAATTACCTTAAATCTAGAGTTCATAGAAGTGGCAATTTCTTGTCATCTAAATTTATTTTGGGACTACTTGGACTTGGACTCGTTAAGTGTGAGCAATAAAAATAAATGATGATTGGATAAAAAAAATAATGAAAGGATAAGATTTTAGTTTCTTATTTGGTTATATTATTTGGGATAATTTATCCCATCATTTATATCATGGTGATGGAATAAGTTATCCCATATCTATGATGAAATAACTTATTCCAGGATAATTAATCATGCGATAATTAATCCTGAGATAAGTTGTTCCCAACCAAATGACCCCTAAGTACTTTCTATGCTCATTTTTATAAAGCTTCGGCATTGTGTATGGTCTTTTTCTTAGTAGTTAGTCAGCAGGTTGATGGTTCATTTAGAATCGGCAATAATTTTTGAATGTCGGTCATGCCTAAAGTGTGGACTGGAGGCATGACACTGATTATATATTATGATACACTTAAAACTATATAACTTGACTATAAATGAAATATACACTGACTATACAACGAATGACCATTTCAAAAACTGAATATAGCTTTGATTATACATGAAATATACATCGACTATATATGATTATACATCAAATGATCATTTTTTGATAATTATTTTGGTAGAATGACCATCAACTATAATTATCTCTTTTTTATTTTCTTTTAAGTCTTTTGTGTAAAAATGTTACTCCTATTTGATTGGATAAAAATATTGAAATTTATAATTTAAAATAAATTATAAAAATTTATGTACTTATAAATTATTTTATTAAAAATTAAATTACTAATAATATAAAACTATAATATTTTCAAAACTAATTAAAATGGAAAAAAAGGTATCACATAAACTGAAATGAATTGAGTTTTTTTCTCCTTTTGGATGAATTGGGTAAGCATCAATAACTCCTCTTGGAATGAAACTCATTTAAGGGATTCTATCTCAGCAAAAATAGCTAATTATATCATAACTGATATAAAGCCAGGAAAAATAGGTGAAAATGATAAATCATGGTGGATAACTGCATCAAATAAAGTCTTCTCTGTCAAATCAGCCTTTGACCTGCTGAGGCAGAGAAGGATTGTGGTGGAGTGGTCGAGAAGGATTTGAATGAAAGGACTGCCATACAAGATGTCATTCTTTCTATGAAGAATATTCAAAAGGAGAGTTCCAACTGATGATGTTTTAAAAAACATTGAAATCCCTATTGTCTCCAAATGTGGTTGCTGCAACATTGGAGTTGAGGAAACTCTGCACCATTTATTTCTAACAATCTCCATAGCCAAAAGCTATGGAGGTATTTTGCTACATGTGCAGATTTCAAGGTTGATGGAAAGAATCTTTATACAACATTAAAGGAGTGGTGGGACCGTACTACCAAGCTGAGGGCAAGAGGAATAATGAATGTAATCCCAGCAATAATTATATGGGAGTTGTGGAAAAGAAGAAATGTAATCAGACATGGAAAGGAAACAACCTATTGGAAGGTGCAGAGCAATTTTCACAAAAGCATACATAATTTGATAAAGTACTTCTTTCCAAGTTGGACAAAAAATCCAGAAGAGTGGTTTGAGAAGTTTGACATGCTCCAAAGATACAGACCAAACATGCAAGTAAGATTTGTAATTTGGAAGTCTCCTCAATCAGGCTGGGTCAAATGTAAGATAGATGGTGCAAGTAAAGGCAATCCCGATAAGAGTTCCTATGATTTCTGTGATAGAGATTGCCTTGGGAATATATTATATGTAGAATCAAACTATATAGGGGAGGCTACTAACATGATTGCTGAAATAAGAGTTGTAAAAGAGGGTATGGGCTACTGTGTTACACAAGGATATAAATCTATAGAGTTGGAGATAGATTCTTTAAGCCAAAGAAATGTCATAAGTAAGCAGTGAAAAATTTCTTGAGAAATAATTGAGTTAGTTGAAGACATTTTCATAATGATGGAAACATGCTACATTCAAATAAAACACACTCTCAAGGAAGAGAATCAATTAACGGATTTCATAGCTAATACAGCAGTACAGTCAGAAGCAAAACAAACTTTCACAACCTTCCACAGTCTACCTAGCATGGCCAGGAAGATAGTGAACACAGAGAAGCAAAAACTTCCTTCCATCAGAATCAGATCAAGGAGCAACAACAAAATATTAGCTACGTCTAGAGTATATTCACATGAGTCATAGTTTTGCACAGATTACATATACACAGAGTTGGCCAGAGAGTAATACAGTGCAAAAAGTTATTCCTACTCAATTCAACTCTCAAAAAGATCTTAACCAGCAAAAGAGAAGAGTCATGAAGGAAAGGAAGGAAAAAGAGGTACTCTTACCTTTGGTAGCTGAGGGCCATGACCAAACGAAGATCATGTAAGAAATTAGACACCCAAAAGTGGAGAAAATGGAGATGAAGAGAAGGTTTCCAAGGAAGCACGGTATGCGGGGGGTTAGGTGAGACAAAGGATTTTGTCTCACAATTAGGAAAGTAACCCTAGAGTTACTCCCTCTGTCTTTTGGTTTATTTAAGGCGGTGGAACCGACCTTTCATGGTTTCCCTTTGTATTGGGCTTTAATGCCCGTTCAACTTTGTTTTATAAATAAATAAATGGGGTCACTGGCTCAAGTTAATTTTTTTAAAAAGATGGATTGGGTAAGCATTGTATACAATTTTCTTTTGTGTCTCATTTAGTGGTGTGTGTTTTTTTTTTTTTTGAAGAAACATAATTTTATTCATAAACAATGTGGGTACAAATCTGTTTCTTCATTGATTCTTCTCCCCTAAGACTTTTTCGTGATTCGAGGACCATTAGTGATGTATTTCTCGACCTAGGATGATTTGAGCTTGATCACAACTTCTCCGTGATTCGAGGACCGTTAGTGGTGTATTTCTTGAATACCATGTGTGTGGATCTTCTTGAAGTATTTGATTATCAAGAAGAGTCTAGTATATTTGATTTCTTTATCAATATCGCAAGAGTTTAAGAAATTCTGAGATATTCAGTGGTGTTCAATACCCGCATTAAAGTTGAGATTAATCCAAATTTGTGTCCTAGTATTTATTCTAGAAAAGTCCTCCCTATCAATTTTTTTATATCAAAACTTACGATCGAGACATATGATTAAGAAGTGAGTAGCCTCATTAGATGATTTATACGGAAGCTTACCTTGATTTTAAAAAAAAATGACCCTTCGATTACGAGTGTAAATAACTCGAGTTTGCTAGTTGAGAGCTTTGCTGAAGTTGCTCCAACTCGTTGTGTATTTTCAATTCACACGAAATGTTATTATACGAGTACTTACCATTCTTTATGTATTAGTGTCCATATGATAAGAGGACTTATAAATAGTGGCTAAAGTTCTTAGAATTTAATAGAAATTGCAATAAAATATTCTCTTCGTCTATTTTTATATGAGTTAGTTTCAATGAGAATGTAATTTAAGAAAGAATTTTTTTTTTAAATGTGTAATCTAAAATAAGTGATAAATATTTATGCGATTGTAAATTATTTCATTAAGGATAAAGTGAATATTTTAAAATTAAATTCTTTTTTTTGACATAATAAAAAGAAAAGTAAATGCTATAAAATGTGACACTAATACACAAATGGATGCAACAATCTTATACATTGTTAATAGTGCATGCAGGTTAAACTCTTATACACACATTTTCACTTTTTTTTTTTCCTTTTGCTTGCTGTAAAAAGTAGTAGTATTAAAAAAAAAAACACGACCATGATTATTTTTATTTTAGGTAATTTATTATTAAACCCATAAAGCCCCAGCGTTTTTGAGTTTGGGCTTCAAGGCCCCTTGTAGATGAAGACTCATGACCTCAGTTTCTCCACCGACCAATTGTCCGGCGACGAAGACCGCGGGAACGGTGGGATTGCATCCGAGAGTAGAAAGCGCGGCCTCGATCTCCCGGGCAGCGGCTCTGTGCATCTCATCGAGCTCGTAAACGGTAGTGTTAACGCCGAGATCGGAGAAGAAAGACTTAATAGAGTAGCTCATGCAGCAACAACTCTTGCTGAAAATTACCACTGCCTTTTCACTTACCATTCTGCTTACTCTCTCCATTAGACTTGTTTGAGCTCTAGAGGTGATTTTTGTTGTTGAGTTTTAAGGTGAAGGTCCAATGAAACATATATATAGACGCTTCTAAATTGAAAGAATCTTAAAAAAAAATAAAAAAATAGGAAGGAGTATCTTCTCCCTTTTAAAAAGAATAATTTGGTACAAAGTTTAAAAAATATTTTTTATTTTATTTTATGGTCTTAAATTAAAATTATTAAAAATATATAAAATTAAAATATTGTTCAATCTTATTGTCTTAAACATGTCGCATAAAAAGCTAAAATTAAAATATTATATAAAAAAAGAAATTATTTTTTTAAACAAACTAAAAAAGAAACTAATTTGAAATGGAATTACTAACTAACAAGAGTAATTTTCTTATTCTACTACCAGAATTGTCAATGCAAAAGTAAAATTTATTTATTTTTAGTTTTTTATTTACTATTCTATATCTGCAATGAGGATTGACTAAATTTGAATTTGTGTTCAAATATTTTATATTGAGGGAGTTAAGTGTTCTCTGACAAGAACGATTATGCATTCGAAAAGATTCAAACTCAAAATCTTTGGCTAAAGATGAAAAAAATACTTACCACTCCATCACAATTCTTTTTTGATTTAGGACAAAATAATTTAGACACTTAACTTCGAACTGTGTCACCCCCTGAAGTGCTGGACCAACAGATTTTTTTTAATTTTTCTTTTTAAATACTGGTTAATTAGTAAAATAACAAAAAAATGATGAACGGCAAAAAAATACTCAAAAGCGAAAAAGACAAATTTTTAATACATTGAGGAATGATATAATGTATAACCAAAATTAAGGGATTGTATAATTATTTGAAGAGTAAATATATGGAAGTAACTAATCATTTTAGTCATTGTTAGGACTTTGTTTTAGTTAATCAAATTCCATCCATTAATTTTAAACTATGGCATGTGTCCTCAATCCAAATAAGAATTTTGGAGAAAATGAAGAGAGTCAAATCCGTCGAGTATAATCCTTTACAATTTGAAGAAAGAAAATAATTTTTATTTATATTCTTTTTCTTTTTAATTTATGTGGCACAACTTTAATTTTAAAAGTTAAATAGTTTAATTTTAATCATAATTTGGACATGATTTCTTTAAACTTTTAAATTTGAAATAAAATTTATATATTTGAAAACTACATAAAAGTAATATAAGACACAAAAATTCAAATTCAAGATATTTAAAAAATATATAATAAATTTGAATCTCAAAATTCAAAAGGTATCACGTAAATTGAAATCAATGGAGTATGTTATTTCATATGAGTGGAAGTTTAGTAGCTCAATTATATTAATTCGCTATCTCTATTTTCATCCTATCGCTGAGACTTCGATTCTCCACCTTATAATCTCCTCACTCATTTTTTGGTATAAAATTTCAAAATAAACATAAAATCAATCGACTCAGTGCCCCATCATGCATGAGAATCTGAGCAATTAACTAAATCATTTAAGAGCCGTTATAATTCAAGTGGGAGTAACGAAACTTTATCGAATTCATTTTCATGAATTCCTATATATAGAGATTCAATCAACATGACATATATATTCTCTCTGTCCATCTTTACTTGGCCCCTATACTATTTTAGGATGTCCAACAATATTTGTCCAGTTTATGAAATCAAGAGATAATTTTACACTTAGTTTCTAATTTACCCTTGTCATTAATTATAGTTATTTCCCTATTATATTTTTCAATACATTGCATTAATTATATTTAAAGGGTGATTTGGTAAAATTACTCCTATTATTTACTACTTCTTAATCTTTATGCCAAGTCAATAGGGTCAAATAAAGTTGAACGGAGGGAGTACTTGTTGTCCCTTATATATGCATGGCTCCAATCCAATATCTAAAACGGCCCGCTTAATTAAACATGCATGGTTTTTCATTATTATTATAATATATATTACACTCTTATTATGAATATTTCTTTAACGCCGTAACCTTTAATCCTATGTGTATCACTCCACCATTAATTAATGGGGTATTTACATAAATAATACATTATATATCAAATATTATCCCTTTTTTGGATATTTTTTTAAGTACGATCTATAGCATATTTTATTAATAAATTATTCTATCCTTTTCTTTCTCTCTCTCCTCTTTTCTTTTTCTTGTGGCTGACGTCCTTTTTTTTTAACCTTTTCTCTCTGTTTTTTCCTCCCTATTCAACTTATCATCTTTAATATTATACATTATTATGAATTTTATTATTATTATTTCAATAAATATAATACATTTTCTAATAATGTAAAATT
>JBCEWC010008524.1:0-19856 GCA_038996855.1 Solanum aculeatissimum | reverse complement strand
TTTATCCCTTGTTTAAGGGTGTCTTGGGATCTACCTGGCAAGTAGTCCGTTCTGAGTGGTAGCTCGCTTGGTCCTACATTGTGTCGGTTGAGGTCAATCCCTGAAACTATATATATGTATAGGTTGCATTTTCATGCATCATGGCATAAGAATCTTGTTATATATGTATTCTTTGGCTAAGTGCAGTCCTTTCATATATTGTCCCCTTGTCATATTGCAGTCACGTTCCCATGTCATATGCATTTCATGCCCCCATACTTAGTACTTTATTGTGCTAATCCATACTTTTGTCTACATGTTTTACTCATGTAGGTGCAGCTGACGAATTCTATCCTCCTACCGACGAGCTTTGACTTAAAAGCTATCTCTTGTGGTGAGCCCATCTTCTAAGGGCAATAGTCTTCTATCCTCTAGCTTTAGTAGTTTATTTCTGTTTAGTTAGACTTTTGAGGGTGAGCCCGGACTTGTCGTGGCCCCCGTCATTCTAGTAGAGGCATGTGTTGGGACCTAAGACATTACTGTTCTGTTAAATAATGACTTGAATTGTTACTTAATCATGTTTAGATCTTGGAATTGCTATTAGTTATTTTTAATGCTATTAAGTTATGTGTTATGCTTCCGAAAAAAAATTGAGTAAAGGGGTTAGTTTTCTATTATGATGGCTTGATCGAGAGTCTTCAGGTTCTCCTCCGCCATGTCACATCTAGACCCTCTAATCGGGTCGTGACAGTTTTGGATAGATAAGTGAAGCGGCTTCACAATAAGGAGGTGGATTCGGTTAAGGTACTTTGTAGAAATCAAGATGTGGAGAGTGCAACGTGGGAAGCAGAGTTGGACATAAAGGAGTGATTTCCTCACCTCTTCCAATCTACTCAAGCCTATGTTACTAGGTTTTATCCCCCTGACTTGTGCTAATTCTTTGTTTCTTGAGTTTCATGACATTGCATGCATTCATGAGCACGAAAATGATTAAATGATATTTTGACATGAATTTTTAAATATGTTTGAGTTAATGCATGGTATCTTGATGTATTGGTAATCATGTCTCTTGTTTGTGACTGATGTCCTCAAGCCCTAGTCTTAGCACATTCGAGGACGAATGTTCCCAAGGGGGAGATAATGTAAAAACCCAAAATTTTTCAAAAACTCCTTATGGTTGGTCTTGTATGATGTACTACTGGTCATGGTTGAGTTTTGATAGCCACGGGTTGAGTTTATGTGGCCGAACGCAAAACGGATCATTTGGTGGCTTAGAGAGGCCGTTTGGGCAGTAGACTTTAAATTGTGATAACTTTTGATGCAGGTTGAATCATGTGGGCTTATTTATATCAAATTAAATCTCTTTTCGTTAGATTCTCAACGTAACTAGTTTCTCCCGATTCAGAGTTCGTATGTGGAAGTTATGGCCTAAACAATGGGACTGCCTGAAATTCGGAAGACATTGGAGATAGGCCCCGAATAGAGGCAAAGGCAAGGGAAACGGAACGTGAGCTCTTGCATGGTCCGTGTGGGGCTCTGTGTAAAGGTCCAGTGTGCTAGGGGTTTCCAGTAACCACCCCATGAGACAAGTCTTGGTCCGTGGACCACCCCACGGTCCGTGATTCATGGGCCAAGTGTGGTTCCACGAACTAGTACATGGTCTATGTGAAGCCACACAGGCTGTGAAACCTCCCGTCAAGTGGTCCAGAAAGTCCTCCGAGAGTTCGCGTAGAAATATTTGCTAAGGCAATTTTGATGGGAAGTTGAACGACCAGTGAGGCATTTCCCAGGCACTATAGCTTCCGTGTGACCCTGTGTGGCAGTTAAAAGTCCAACTCATTAAGGGTAGTTTTGTGATTTAACTAATCACTAGGCTTCTTTTAAGTCCCCTAAAATACCCTAAGTCCCTAAAACTGATCACTAAACTGTATATCTCCATAAAAATGCTCTCAAAACTTTATCAAATCCTCTCAAGCCTCTTGATCACCATTGTTGAAGATTCGAAGAAAAATTGGAGAAAACGTTCAATTCTTGATCCTCTATGCAATTCAAGTGTTTGGTATAAGGTATGTGGGATTTAAATTCATGGATTCTTCCATCCATGAAGCCGAAGAACCCAAATCTTTAAATTATGAATTTTTACGTTTTACTTAGTTATGGGTTCTTTTGATTTCGTAAAACTCTCTAGACGTTTGGTGTTCGCTCTAGATTTTAGGTTACTTTCTTGTGAATTTACTCTTGAAATTTATGATTTACTTCATTAAAGTATGAAGAATTAGTATTTCATGTGTTTGTCTTGAATTTTGATGCATGGGTGAGTCTTGTTGAACTAAACTTTGAAATTTTCATATGAATTTCAATAAGGATGGTTTGAATTGGAAATTTGAAGTTTTGAATTCCGCCACCCTTTCTTTGATGCATTTATTAATGCATTGTATTGGATAAGATTTTGATGAAATTCTTTTTTTGGAGAAACTCTTGATATGAATTTGGATATGCCTAGGCTTGTGATCACAATGTCTCTTTGATTGACTCTATGAGTCATTTGGGTGCTTGCACCGTTTGTTTTGGTTTGTGATTTTGGAGAATGAGCTACCTCATATTGCATTGATATGAAGGATTTTGGAAACTCTTGATTTGGTTTGAAGTCTCTTGACTTGAATCGTTTGGATCTTGGTAACTTTGTTCTAATGATGCATGATTTGAAAAGTATGGTTAGTTTTGGGTTTTGAAAAGCATTTGTATATATATATGTATTCCCATAGAATCCGACTTAGTACCGAGGGAATGGGCATTCACCCTTTCCATCAAACCATGTGCCACCATGGGATTACCCCAAATTGGGAGCTTTATTTTGATACCCCTTGTTTAAAGGAGTTTTGGGATCTACTTGGCACGTAGTCCGTTCCAAGTGGTAGCTCTCTTGGTCAAACATTGAGTCGATTGAGGTCAAATCCCTGAAAATTATAATATTGGTAGGTTGTATTTCATGCATCATGGCATAGGCATCTTGTTATATATATTCCCTTGGCTAAGTGTAATCTCTTCGAACCAAGTGTCCCCTTGTCATATCGTAGTCATACTTCCATGTCATATGCATTGCATGCTTGCATACTTAGTGTTTTATTGTGCTAACCCATACTTTGTCTACATGTTCTAATCATGTAGGTGCAGGTGTTGAGTACTATCTACCTACCGATGAGCTTTGATCTTGAAGCTATTTGTTAGTGGTGAGCCCTTCTTTCGTGGGCAATAGTCGCCTTCCCTCTAGTCATTAGTAGTTTGATTGTGTTTTAGTTTGACTTTTGAGGGTGAGCCAGAACTTGTCTTGGCCCCATCACTTCATTAGAGGCATGTGTTGGACCTTTGACACTCTTGTTACGTTATGTATTTACTTGTTAACTGTGACTATCTATATATATATTTATATATATATAAATATTGTATGAATGGCTTAAGTTTGGTATTTGATCATGTTTTAAACGTTGAGTTTGTTATTGAGAATTTCGAACCTATTGAATTATGTGCTATGCTTCCGCATTCATTGAGCCAATGATGCGTTTTGATGCTATGATGGCTTGATCGAGAGCCTTCGGGTTCTCCTTCTCCATGCCACATCTAGACCTCCTAACCGGGTCGTGACACTTATAGTCTCACACCAATGGGGATTATATCTTTCATGCCAGCCTAGTGGTTAGTTTCTTAGAGGTGCCTATCTTATTTAACCTATGTTTGTGTTGTTTCCAATGAAACCCCTCTTATTGATTTTGTCCCTATAATCCAAAAGTTTATTAATGTATTTCCTACAGACCTACTTGACCTACCTCTAGAGAGAGATATTGATTTTGCAATAGATTTGGAGTTTGGCACTAATCCCTTTACATATCGAGCCTATCAGATAGCTCATATAGAGGTTCGAGAGGTTAGTATTCAGCTTGAGGACCTCTTAGTTAAGGGGTTCATCCTCTTGAGTGTGTCGCCATGTGGTGCTCCTCTCTTGTTTGTTAAGAAGAAGGATGGTACCTTGAAGATGTGTATTGATTATATGCAGTTGAATAAGGTAACAGTGAAGAATCATTACCCCCTCCTATTGATGATTTATTTGACTAGCTTCAGGATGTTGGTGCATATTTTTTGATTGATATGAGATCTGGGTTCCATCAACTGAGGATTAGGGCAACAAATATTCCTAGGACTGCCTTACAGACTCGCTACAACAACTATGAGTTCCTGGTGATGTCATTTGTGCTTACAATGCACATGTTTCCTTCATTGATTTAATGATCCAAATACTTAGGCCCTATCTTGACTCTTTTGTGATCATATTTATCGATGATATCTTAGTATACTCGTGGAGTATAGATGAGTTTTTTTAGCATCTTAGGATTGTGCTCAAGACTTTGAGAGATCACTAGCTTTATAATATGTTCTCAAAGTTCAAGTTTTGATTGGAGTCATTGGCATTTTTGGGACACATGGTGTCCAAGGAGGGAATTATGATTAATCTAGTAAAGAATAAGTCTATTTGAGGTTGGCTAGGCCCACATTTGTCGTGGAGGTATGGAGCATCATCAAATTGGTTGGTTATTATAGGCTCTTTGTTCAGGGCTTCTCCACTATTACCTTTTTATTATCCCAGTTAACCCGCTAGGGTGTTCCTTTTGTATGGTCCAAAAAACATGAGTTGAGCTTTTGGAGGCTCAAAGAGTTACTTCTAATGAACCTATCCTGACTCTTCCAATTAGGGGCATGGGTTTTATTGTGTATTGTGATGCATCTGGTGTTTGTCCAAGATGTATTTTGATGTAGCAGGGTTAATTTATTTCCTATGTCTCCTAATAGTTGAGAGCACACGAGTACAACTACCCACTCATGATCTAGAGTTGGCAGCATTAATTTTTTCACTCAAGATTTGGCAGCACTACATATATGGGGTCCATTATGAGATATATACTGACCGTCACAACCTTCAGTACATTATAAGCTAAAAACACCTAACTTTCGGGCACCAACGTTGGATTGAGCTTCTAGCATATTATGACGTATCTATTATCTACCATCCAGGCAAGGAAAATATGGTAGTGGATGCCTTGAGATGGAAGGTGAAGAGTATGGGTAGCTTAGCATATGTATTTGTTGTGGAGTGACCCTTTGCTTTGGACATTCAGTCCTTAGTTATGAGGATGGTTAGACTAGACCTTTCAAACTATAGGGAGATATTGGCCTTTTTTGGGGATCAATATACTTTACTTGATCAAATTCATGGTCGACAGTTCAATGATGAGGCATTGGTTGAATACAGGAGCTGGTAAAATGGAGTGATGGTGGTTTGGCATCTATAGATTGAGATGAGGTATTGTGGTATGATAGTCCTCTATGTGTTCCTAAAGTGAGAGATTTGTTTCGGTTTGTCCTTCATGAGGCCCATGACTCTAAATACTCTATTCATCCCGGGCACTGTAGAGATGTACGATGAGTTGAGGAAATATTACTTGTATTATGGTATAAGGAGAGACATCGCAAATCATGTTTCCCATTCCTTAGCTGACAACAGATAAAGGTCGAGCATCAGAGGCCTAGTGGGGAGTTTTAAAGATTATCCTTTCTCGAGTGAAAATGGGAGCGTATCACCATGGACTTTGTGATAGGTTAGCCCCGTACCTCTAAAGGTATTGATAGTATATGGGTCATGATAGATCGATTGACTAAATCTTTTCATTTCCTCCTAGTAGAGTCTACTTACAGTACAGAGTGGCTAGCCCAATTTTATATGCAGGAGGTGATCCATTTACATAGGGTGCTAGTTTCCATTATCTCATATCGGGGATCACAGTTTAGAACTAGCTTTTGGAGGGCTTTTATAAGGGAGTTACGCACCTTGGTGGACCTTTGTACTTCATTTCACCCGCAAATAGATGGTTAGTCAAAATGTACAATTTAGGTCCCAGAGGATATGTTGCGGGACTATGTATTAGAGTTTGGGGGTCAATAGGATTAGTTTTTACCCCTAGCAGAGTTTGCGTACAACAACTAATATTCCAGTATTTAGATGGCCCTAGTTGAAGACCTATATGGTAGGCATTTCCATACTCATGTTGGTTGGTTTGAGTACTCAAAGCCCAGGACGCAAGATATAAGTCTACTAGAGATGGCCTTAGCTAGTGTTTAGGCGATTCAAGATAGGTTGATAAGCACTCAAAGCCAACAATAGAGTTATGCAACAGTAGACACCGCCCTTTATCCTTTGGTTTTGGGGATTAAGTGTTTCTGTGAGTATCACCCTTGAAGGGCATAAAATGAGGTTCGATAGATGGAGTAAGCTTAGTCCCCGGTATATTGGGCCATTTGAGATTTTGAGGCGAGTTAATGAGGTTGCAGATGAGTTGGCCTACCTCAAGCATTTTTAGTTATCCATTTGATTTTCCATCTTGCTATGTTGCATCGGTACATTCTAGATAAGTCTCATATGCTTTAGTATGATTTTATTGAGTTGGATGACCGTTTGACCTTTGTTGAGAAACTAGTAGCTACACCAGCCGGGGATGTCCGTCAACTTCTTTTCAGATCTATTCCTATGGATAAGGTCCAGTGGTGGCACCATTTAATTTTAAGGAGGCTACATGGGAGATCGAGCAGGAGATGCAGGACCAGTTCCCCAACTACTTTGATCCCTCAGGTATGACTTTATCCTTACTTTCACAGATGAAAGATCTTTTAGTAGTGGATGTTGAAACGGCCCAGAGGGTCATTTTTCCTATATTGTATCCTTTCTTCTTTTAGAGCGTTCCTATAGCGACCACAAGTCATTTATGACTGGCATTAGTAGCTCAAGTGCCTCCTTGTTCATGAGGATGTTGTGCAATTTTTTGTGCTTTGGAAGGCCTTAAATGTTGAAAAGTTTATTTTGGTGTAAAGTCCGAGTGAATAACCTCAGAAAGGAATTTTGATATTTCTATCAACACCAAATTGGCCAAACTAGGCTAGAAGCGTGATCGGCTTGAATAACAAGACGTTCGGTGTGAGTTTGTACCATATTTAGGATTTTAGCCATTTAAACTTGCCAAATAGTTGACTTTCGTCAATATTCTTGAAAAACCTACTTAAATAAAAGTTTTGATAGAGCAATTAACTCTAGAATGTCGAGTTTGTTCTAGAATGACCTTTCATTTAGCTCATGTGGATTCCAGACTCATTTTGATCCCCTCAGTGGAATTTGGCTAAAAATGGCCATGGGAGTGGAACCCATATTCATTCATAACGACCTTGTATAGAAATTTCAACTATACCTTTAAGTTTGGAATGTCAAATTTTGTAAAGTGGCATAGTTCATTTGTGTGCATGGTGTTCTGGATAAATTTTGAGTACCCCGCCAAAAATTTTGAAGTTGGAAAAAGTAAGCTTTTCAACTAGTTTTTGGAGTAGGTGACCTTACTCTTCGCGAATGTTCTTTAGGGGTCATAATTGTGGAGGTCAGATCCCTATGACCTTCACAAACACAGGCCAGTGGCCATGATCATGGAGATCGTCCCACTGACCTTCACGTATATAGGTCATATGCCGTGATCCTGGAGGTATGCCATGTAGTACTCTATGATCGCTGAGCACTATTGACGTAATCACAGAGCACTATTCACCGTGATCGAAGAGGTCATGTTGGTGACCAATATATTTTATTTTAGTGTTCGTGATCCGCTGCAAGTATACACTCCTAAGGGCGATAATTTCCTCAAACTGAGCTCAAACTAGGCAATTCAAAGAGCTAACTTGTGTGGAACTTCTTAAGGAACGCAAGGTTGAGCTTGGAACATGGATTGAGACTTCTGGTTAAGGTAAAATCTTAAAATTAGTTGTTGTATTTCGATATTTAGGATTGAATTTTTGAATGATTTTGGAGGTGTGATAACTTGAACATTATGGGTCCATTTTCAGTGAATATTTGGTCTATATTGTAGGGGTTTTCAACAAGGAACGTCGTGGTTAACTTTGCTTCAACTGTGGGGGCTCCATTTACAGTATTTTTTTGTATTTAGTTATTGGCATAGTTGTGTTTCTTAGCTAAAGATTAGGTTTTCTTTATTGTTTTCCAGGTATTTTCGAGCTCCAAACTGTCTCCCATTTTTAGACACAAGCCCCAGGAGTTGGTTAGGAGCTAATTTTAGAGTCAATTCTGGAATTTCTGGAATAGGTCCCACATTTCCCCATTTTAGGCCCCAAAATTGGTCCATTTTTATTTCTCGTGAATTTAGTGTCTAAAGTATCATAATAACATTCTGAGTCTTTTTTGACAATGTGACAACATTCAAAGGCCATTTGAAAGGGAAAGGCTTTGGATGAGATAAGATCTACATATATCTACATAAAATTTCCCAAAGTTATTTGAATCAATCTCTCTATTCCTCAAAGATAAAGATAAGATCTACATATATCTTAATCATTTCAGGTTCTACTTACGAAATTCTTCTCAGTATGTTATTGTTATTGTTATGTTATCTCTCCTAACGTGTTAAATTTTTTCTTTTATAATTTTTTATAGAAAAATTATAATTGGATGAACTGATTAAAACTTGGAGATATGTCTAATTATTTTATTTGTTTTTGACACATCTTAAGCTAAATCTAATTTGCAGAAAGTAATATTTTTACAGCAATCTATATTATACTCATGAAAACAATTTAAATATTTACTGTTACATTATTAAATTTCATAGAATTTACATTGAGTTCTGATTGTGATCCAAATTCTTCTACGAGGACCCACATTTAACCCAATTGCATTTCTAATGTAAGGGTGAACTACTCCATCTATCCTACACAAATCTTCTAGAGGACAAATGTTTATCTCCTTTAGACATTATTTTATTTATTGAGTTTATGACTATTCTTAAATATTTAATTTATAGTCATTTACGATGACTTTTGAATTATAGAGATGTAATAGTCTATACATCTGCATTTCGTAATCTATTATACTTGACACTCTACTTCCTACCTTAATATTTTTTCTAAATTGCATTAAATGAGCCAATTCTAGTATTTCATAGTTGGTAAAATATGCTTCATCCACCGTGGAGTTAGTGTGGATGTCAGTCATGGCGATTTGAAAGTGGTAAAGTTTTTATGAAAGCTTTAGCTTCTTCAATGTCATCATACAAGGATATGTCTAGTAGAGTCATATAGATTGGGATGAAAATATTTGTACTACCCTTAAACAGGCTATAAGACTCTAGGAAAATTCAATTCATTCTTTTCTTTGTGCTATTACTTGATTTAAATTAGTATCTGATTATACAAATTGGTATATGACTTTTTCACTCTTTCCTCTCAAAAATGGTGAGGAGCAAGAGTTGAGGTAACAGAGTTGTTGGTTGCTTCTGTGGTTCATGGTGGAGGATGAGTCAAAGGAAGCAGTCGGGATAGAAAAAGGGTTACTACACCATCCAGGGACAAGGCTCCAATTGTTGACCAGGTTAGAGACAAGATTGAGTCTCGTACTTCTAGATAATCCTATTGTGGGTGCAATGTCTCAAAACACTTTCATTTATCATGAGTTTAAACAAGGGTAGAAATTTGAGATTTCTATTACTTCATTTTGTTTAGCAAGGTTCTATCATAATAAAATTTCCAAGTCCTCATAGTTTGGACGTAGAACAACATATGTATATGTGTTAATATTTGAATATGTTCTTTCTGTAAATTATATTTTCCTTCATTATTGTAATAATTAATTTTATATAATTTAATAATACCACATGAATGAAAGCTATCTTGAAAGATCTACCTATTTTTATATGAATGTAGACTTAACTAAAAAGTAATACAATAAAAAAAAGAACCTTTTCTTTTATAGCATAATTAACATAAAAAAAGTTATTTAAGTATTCATCAAAAACATTATACATAGCTTATAAGGAAAAAAAAAAACCAAACATCTTATAATGGAATGAACTTTTCAAAAGCTTATTAATGGAATGAACTTTTCAAAAGCTTACCTCTGAATCATCAACTTTTAATTTTTGAGGAGTGACAAATGATATGGGAACATCCGTTAATATTGTGTCTTCATCACCATAAACATTTTGATCATCCATATTCTAGTAGGAAATAAGAAACACTTTGTTAAATACTTTGAAATACGAAAATATTTTGTGAAGTAATAGAGAAGGTATTAAAAAAAAATCTAGCTTGCAGGCAATTTATATGTACATGTCAAGTAACATTTTAAGAACTTTATCAAAGTGCTAGAATACCCCCAAAAGAGATGTTTGTCTATCAATCATATGCATTCCGTAGTACGATCAATTATTTGTGGTCATGTATCTCAAATGATTCACTAAATTTATTGGATGTGTAGTAAAATGTTTCATCCTTAACCAAAATTTCTCTCTTAAAAAATTAAAATTTTGAAAAAATCAATTTCTCTAGGTCTAATAAAAAATTGAATTTATTTTCACCTATAGCAACGACAATTTCTCTTTTAATAGACAAACCCAAGATAATCAATCTCCTCTATTTTGACCTAGATTTATCTACATCCTTAAAATTAAATGAAATAAAAGCAAATGGTTAGACAAAGAGAGAAAAAAATAGAAAAGCTTAGATCGATAAAACAAATGTTAAGTCTATGTTTCGATCTACTGTGATCATGAATTTCTCAAGATTCATTTGATTAGTGATAAAAATTTCCATTTTAAATTTAAATTTCTTGATAAACTAGTTAAGTATTTTGGGAAAAATTAATTTTAAAAACATCTCAGCCTAAGGAAATTGTTCAAAGTAATTGTTTTTGATCTATCACAAGTTAAATTTATTTCTATAATACCAATAATTATTTCCTCTAAAATTTGGTCAAACAAAAATTAAGGATCTCCTCTCTTTCTCCCTAGATACACTAGAACTTTCATCCATAAAATTGCAAGAAATAAATAATAAAAGGATGAAATAATCAAGATCTTAGATAATTCAACCAAAGAAGATGTACATATAGATCAATCAAATGAGTAAGGCATAAGTCTAAACCTCAGAACTTGTTTGTTGCAGCTAAACTTGATTAAAAATCTTGTTACATAGAAAGAACAATGAAGACGGCAAAGTGAGAGCAAAATGAGACTACCTATCTAAATCCTAGTCTCTTTCATAATTTGTAAACACTATTTTTTGATGGTAGACTTGAATGTAGATTCTCATAATCTTTATTTAGAATACCTTTCCGTTACTAAAGTTTAGTCAACATATATATATTGGTACTTATATAAAGAGAGAACCTAAGGATCGTCTAGGGATATATATATACACACACACACACACACACACACACACATATATATATATATATATATATATGTATATATATATATATATATATAGATATGGAAAGCCCATTGGTAAATGATCATCTAGGAGTATACAGATAAGTTCGCATTAATTTTCACATTTAGTTGATGTACTTTGTGCTTTGACACATGAGTGTAATAAATTCTCTAGATACGTGGGCCCTTTTATTTCTTTCAGTTTATAATTACATTAAATACGCTCTAAAGAATTCCTTCTGCATTTGTAGGGTCCATTAATTTGAATTGTTGGTTGAGCAAATGAAGATTTCTTTGACCTTACTCGGATATCATTTCAAGAAAATGTGGTCAATTCACAAGATAATGGCATGGAAAGGAATCAAACAAAAATTAGATGTGGCTATTAATTAGTATTACTCCGAAAAAGAAAAAAAGAAAAGAAAAGTACTCCCTCCGTCCCAACTTAATTGAATTTTTTAGACTTTTTTCAATGTTCAAAATAATTGAATTGTTAAAAATTCAAGAAGAATGTTTGAAACATTTTTCATATTTGTATTTTCATTTATTGAAGTTTTATATTTTGTAGGAAAAAAGTTACACTACATATTTATGATTTCACAGAGGAATAGTGGAAAGTATGGTGTAAATTTTATCTTTAAATGTTTTTCTTAATATGTGTGCATTACGTTACAAATTCAATTAAAATAGGACGGAGAAAGTAGCTTTTAGGAAATAAGAGAGAGAAGAGAAAACCCTTACTATTTTCAACTACCCTTTTCCTGTTTATCTTTTTCCCCATTGGATACTTTGACATTTCAAGAAATAATTACTATTCCAGGTCTTGTACAACATAAGAGGCATATTTTATTTAGGGTTGGAAATTATCACTTATTCTTCCTACATTAGTAGTCATTTTAACTTAATAGATATATCCTAAAATAATTTATTGTTATTATTCGTTTAGGAATTTAGGACTAAAGATAGCCATTGTCTCAACTATATAAAAAATTGCACTAGTATCCCAACCTATGATCAATGTTTCAGTGACACGCTCTATTTTTTTTACAGAAATTCTATTGTCCCTAAATTCAATTAATTGTGATGATGTAGACATGTTGTTATGAGTCTCTCTCTCTCTCTCTTTGTGTATATATGTGTGTGTGTTTATGAAACTAGCACCTAGTGAAACACTTGACATTGAATGGATCCTTGTTGAACAACTATGCTACTAGTGTAATGCTAGCCACAAAATTAAGAGAATAAATAAGTATTTCAGGACATAAAATATGCATTTAATCGACAAGCCCCTATTAACATCACCTAAAATAAACTCAGTAAATCTCAACAATTCATAAAGAATAAAACTAAATAATATGTGGACCTTTGAGGCTACCATAATATTTAGAAATATATAAACTAAACACATATACTAATACGATCAAGCCAAACATGTCACCACAATAAAAAGAAAAAACAACAAAACCAGCACAACTAATAATGTCTATCGATATACTACCAAATTTGCAAGTTCTAAGAGTAATGTATTTTGCTAGGATAGGCTCTGACCTACTCCTCATTTGTACAAACAAAAATACTACAAACCTTTTGATCTAACAACTCCTGAAGAAATATAAGTTGACAAATCTACTGAAACTCGGCTACATTATTGAGGAAATGTCACGACTCAACTCACTGCATTATGTGGGAAACTATTCTAATACCTAGATAGGAGGACTTTCAATTTTCAACCAACTAAATCATGCGGAGAATAAATAATCATAGGATATTACTAAAGAATTCATGTTATTACTAATCTAGAGTGTAAGAAAAATTTAAAATTTTGAAAAAGTCATCTAACATCCCCAAGGATTCTATTATAAACAAGTATAAGAGCTTCTAAGAATATAGATAAAATAAAATAATAACACAACTCCCACCATCAAGTTGTATTGTGATACTCTTTATAAATGATATTTTGGTATACTCCCGAAGCTATGAGTAACATTCCCAACACTTGAGGGTTGTGCTCTAGATAGTGAGGGACCACCGACTCTATGCTATGTTTTCTAAATGTGAGTTCTTGTTAGAGTTCAGGGCATTTATAGGGCATGTGGTGTCCAAAGACAACATTATGGTAGATCCAACTAAGATTGAGGCTATTCGTGGTTGGGCTAGGCCCACATCAATTACTAATGTAAGGAGTTTTGTTTGTTTAGCCAGGTACTACAGATGGTTTGTCGAGGGATTTTCTACTAATGCTACATTGTTGACTTGGTTGACTCATCAGGGTGTTCCCTTCTTGTGATCTACGGAGTGTGAGTCTAGTTTTCTGAATCTCAAAGAGTTATTGACTACAAATCCTATTCTAACCATTCCAGTTAAGGGCGAGGGTTTTATTGTGTATTGTGATGTCTCCGGGATTGGCCTAGGATGTGTTATGATGTATCGAGGTTGGGCTATTACTTATTTCTCTAGACAGTTGTGCCCTCATGAGAAGAACTACCCCACTTATGATTTAGAGTTGGTGATGATAATTGTTGCACTCAAGATATGCTGGCACTATTTATACAAAGTCCCCTATGATATTTACATAGATCATAGCATCTTGCAATACAATATGAGCTAGTGAGACTTGAATTCCAAGCAGAGGTAGTGGATTGAGTTGCTAGCTAATTATGATCTCTCCATTCTTTATAATTTGGACAAGGAAAATGTAATGGTGGATGCCTTGAGCCGGAGGCGATCTGTATAGGTAGCCTATCTTACTTGCCAATTGTGGAGCAACCTTTGCCCTTGGATATCAAGTCCTTGTCTAATAGGATGGTGAGGTTGGATATTTTAGGCTTCGAACCTTTGTTGGATTATGTCAGGGCCTAGTCCTCCTTATTTGATCATATTCATACAAAAAAGCAAGAGGGTGAGTCTTTAACAACCCTCATGGATTGAGTTTTGTAGACTGATAGTGCCCTAGCAACTGTAGATTAAGATGGGGTCCTCAGATTTGATGGCTGATTGTGTGTCCCCAGAGTTAGAGATTTGATTTAGCCAATTTTGCATGAGGCTCATGATTCCAAGTATTCTATCCACCTGGGTAGAACGAAGTTGCACTGGGATTTGTGATGAGTGTATAACTCACACTAATTTCTTATGATTTTTTGTGGTTAGTTTAATAACTTGAGGCTAATTATGCTTCTAATGGTGTGTCATTCAGGTACATATGGTTTAGATTTAGCTTTGCCAGGGAGAATTGAAGTTGAAGTTGAATTAGTGCTAAAAGGAGTTGAAAGTTGTACAATATGGTACTTGACAATATTACTCTTCATAAATGCAACCTTTAGGTCTTCGAACATGGAGCAGTGGAGAACAAAGGGGAGTGAACGTTCCCAGTACTGACGGATAGGCGAAGCAGCAGGAGAATACACTCTGTGATGGTAGAATGCTTAGGCGCGAACGTGAAGGTTTATGAATCTTTTGACCTCCGCAAACATGGTCAAAACTCCGCGAACTCGGAGTACTTAGGTGACAATCATCATGGTGGAATCGTAAATACACCATTTCATCCCCAATTCACGTATACATGCACTCCCAATTCTTGTTCTTCATACCTGGAGATATGGGGAATAGAGAGAACAGATTGTATATGAATTTGAAGAGAGAAATACACACCTTAGTTTAGAGTTTATTTTAGGGTGAGGATTTAAAGATGTTCCCTACAAATTCTTTAGTGGATTGAAGAGTATGAGCTTTAATTGTATTTATCATCCACTCACTCTTTCTCTCCTTGTTCTTGAATGCATCATTTGTAGATTTAATTGAGCTTAGATGTTAATTTATTTATGGGTGTTGATTATTTCTCTTTCTTTCATGCTTAATTGATGATTTACTTGCAAAATCAAGTGGGTTCTTCCCAAATCACTTTGAATTGATTAAATTGATTTATGGATTCATGATGACCTTCAAGTTTATGTTATGATTTGAGGTCACAAACTTGAATCTAGCTTAGATCTTCAATTTTTGATTTAATTAGAGTAGTTGAAGTGGAAGGTTTGCATAGTAGTCATTGGTTTATGTGTTGGGGTTTTCAAAAAGGACTCAATGGTTAAGGCCTTGGGAATTTTGGTTTGAGGTGCTCAAGCCAAGCGTGTCTTTAAGTGGCTTGCATAAGAGGCTATAATAAGCTCTTGCAAAACACCACATTGTCATAATTAAGGTGTGGTTACAAGCAACCTAGTCTACTTATAGAGTTAATTAGATGCTAAGTGTGATGAATTGATTGGACTTTGATTAATTCTCATATTCCCTATCCTTGATCCCTTGATAGATCAATCGTTACCCCATTTTCCATTTCTTATTAGGAGTATCTGTTAGTTTAGCCTCCCCCTATTTTAGTTAGAAATTGCTCGGTACTCCCTCACCAAATCGAATTTAGTAGTTATCGGCCCTTAGCCAATTTAATTGTCGAAACATTGTTCCCTGTGGGATTCAACCTGACATCAAAAGTTGGATTATTATGTTGATGATTATCGTCGCTACTTCCTTTTAGTAGTTGGGTTGAGCGATATCAATTTTAGGCAGCATTACTGGTTGGATGGTATGCAGAGAGATACAACCAATTCTATATCTCATTGTCTTAGCTTTCAGCAAGTAAAGACCGAGCACCAGAGACCCAATAGATAGCTTCAGAGGATTACCAATTCTCCAGTAGAAGTGGGAGTAGATTACTATAGATTTTAAGATGGGGTTGCCTCAGACTTCCAAGGGTATCGATACTATCTAGGTCATTATTAATTGATTGACCAAGTCAACTCATTTCATTTTATTTCAATGTTCCAATAGTGCTGAGAGGTTAACCCGTGTGTATATTCAGGAGATAGTCCATCTTCATGGGGTACGCGTGTCAATTATATCATATTGGGGTTTACAATTCACCTCTAGCTTATGGAGTGTTTTCCAGAAATAGTTGGGCACTAGAGTTGACCTTAGCACAATATTTCATCCATATACTGATGGCCACTCATAGCGTACTATTATATTCCTTGAGGATATATTGCGGGCCTGTGTATTGGAATTTAGCGGTCAATGGGACAATTTTGACCTCTAGTGGGTTGAATATAATAATATCGCGTGGATTCATATGATAGATGTTACAATACTCCTATTGGATATTTTGAGTCCACAGAGCCTAGATCGCGTGGCACTGACTTGCTTTTAGAGGCTTCCTCCTGAGTCTGTGTGATTTGGGATAGGTTGAGGGTAGTCCAGAGTTGACCCCAAAGTTATGTTGATCGTAGATGCCTAACTTTATGTTTTGATGTTGGTGATCTAGTGTTCTTGTGGGTATTTCCCTTAAAGGGGGTGATGATATTTGGAAGGCGAAGTAAGCTTAGCCCCCGGTATATCGAACCATTTGAGATTTTGAGGAGAGTTGGTGTTGTTGCTTATTGTTATCCTCGCCTTCTTTATACTTTGGTATTCATCCTGTTTTTCATATTTTGTTGTTGCGCTGGTATGTGCCAGATGAGTCTCATGTGTTATAATATGATTCCATTGAGTTAGCTTATCGATTGGCATTTGTTGAGGAGCCAATAGCCATATTGGCCAGGGATGTCAAACAACTTCCCTCCAGAGGTATACCCATGCAGGAGCAGTACCCTAGCCTAATTAATGCTTTTGTTATCTAGTAATCAGGGTGTTTGATGTTTTGATTTTGAATTATTGTTTAAATTATGATCAATTTTAGAGGTTCTTTTTTGTTAATTATTGGAATTGAGTTAAATTATCATTATTTTTGGTTGTAGGTTTAGTAATTTAAACTGACTACATTTATTTCTCATCAATTCTGAAACTTCAGTATCTTTAGGATTTTAGAATTTATTGGAGCTATCATCTTTTGAATCTGTGGACTTCTTTCTATTTTGATCTAATTTTAATTTTTTGTTAAAGTTATTTGTTAGAGAATTTTTTTAAGTTTCTCACTATTTACTATTTTTTGAATATATTCTATTTCTTGCTTTTTTATATTGTGGTTGGTTTTTACACATACTCTTTGCATCTCGGTGTTGCTTTGATTACTTTGTATTTGGTTATTGAAAATTATACTATATATTATACTATTTGGCATCGTTGTGCTATTGTTTTCAAGAGACAGTATCCTCTTGATCTTTTATAGTTAGTTATGTTTTTAGTTCTTAGTGTAGTTTAGTGGCATTGGGGACTGATGGTGGAGTAGGGTCATGTCGATGATGGGGGTTGGAGGCTAGAAGTAGTAGTGCTAAGAGGGGCACAAGCTTACTTAAATTGAGAGTATAGTAGTGACGTTGAACATAGGATCACTTATAGGAAAGTCCATGAATCTATTAAAGAGTCTTAAGAGGAGATAAATTAATATATTGTGTTCAGGACACCAGATGGGTAGGTACCAAAGCTCGAGACATAGAGGGTTTAAATGGTGGTACTCGGGTGGCTCTATGGATAAAAATCGAGTAGGTTTTATAGTAGATGAGGACCTTAGAGAGTATGTAGTTGAGGTCAGGAGGATTAATGATAGGGTGATGTCTTTAAACTTGTGGTTGGTATCCATGTATTTAATGTAGTTAGTGCCTATTCATCTGAAGTGGTCCTTGATAAGGTAGTCAAAAATCTCTTTTGGAAATATTTGGATGAGGTTGCAAGAGGTATTCTGGATACAGAAAAAATCTTCATTGCGGGTGATTTTAATGGGTATATTGGTGCAACTTCTAGTGGGTTTGACGATGTTCATGGATGCTTTGGTTTTGGGGAAAGGAATGGAGGTGGGACACCTCTCTTGGATTTTGCTAAAGTCTTTGAGTTGGTTATTGTTAACTCATGTTTCTCGAAGAGGGAAAAACACTTGATTACCTTTCGTAGTTCAGTAGCTAAGACTCAAATTGGTTACTTACTCCTACGGAAGGGCAATAGAAGCCTGTTTAAGACTTGCAACGTTATTACGAGTGAAAATATTTCCATTTAGCATAGGCTGCTAGTTATGGATTTATTGATTAATAGGGAAAAGAAGAAGAAGGTCATTTGTACCTAATCAATGATTAGATAGGGAGTCCTGAATCCTTCCCTTTCTCGGGACATGGGAGAAAAGTTGAGTAGTTAGGAGCTTGGAGTAGCAGCAGGGATGTGAACACCATGTGGGACTCTAATGTTGGTTGTATTAAAAAAGTAGCTACAGAGGTACTAAATGTTTCGAGAAGGACCTTTGGTGGACGTCAGGGTGATTGGTGGTGGAATGGAGAATTTCAAGGCAAAGTGAAAGCTAAGAAGATTGTTTATACAAAGTAGTTGGAGTGTAGAGATGAGGATGAAAAACAAAGACTTAATGATATTTAAAAGATGACAAATACAGAAGCAAAGATGGTAGTGATGAGTGCTAAGATAACAACATTTGAGCACTCGTACTTGGAGCTAAGTGATAAAGGTGGGGACAAGAGATTATATAGTCTTGTAAAAGAGAGAGAGAGAAAAGCTCGTGTCTGGGACCAAGTGAAATGCATCAAGGATGATGTAACAACCCAAAAATTTTCAATAAAATTCTTATGTTTGGCCTTATATGATTTACTACTGGTCATGGTTGAGATTTGGGAGCCACGGGTTGAGTTTAAGTGGCCGAACGCAAAACGGGTATGTTGGTGGCCTAGAGAGGCTGTTTGGGCAGTGTAATTCAAACTGCCATAACTTTTGATGCCGGTAAAATCGTGTAGGCTACTATATATCAAACCAATGCTCTTTGCGTTAGATTCGAAATGCAACTGGTTTCACCCAAATCGAAGATTGGATGAGAACGTTATGGCCTAAACAGTGGGACTGCCTGAAATTCGAAAGACGTTAGACATAGGCTCTGAAAAGTGGCTAAGGAATGGACCACGGTCTCTAAAACCTGTCACGGTTCATGTGGGGTATCGTGAGGTGGTCCAGTGAGCTAGGGATGGCCAGGAACCACCCCATGAGATAAGTCACTAGCCACAGACCACTAAACGGTTCGTGTGCCCTTGGATAGTCCGTGGACTGTCCCGTCAAGTGGGACAGTGACTTGGCCAGGCTGTGGCTAGACTAGATGGCTAAGGGAGGGGTCATGGGACCATGATATGGTCCGTTGACCTTCAAACGGCTCATGAAAGGGTTCATCAAGTGTTCCAGAAAGTCCTCCGAGAGTCTGTGTTGATAATTTACTAAGTGTGGTTTGATGGGAGGGGTTCACGGTCTGTGAGACAGGTTCACGGTCACTGTAGCAGCCGTGAGACCCTGTGTCCAGTTAAAAGCTCTGTTTTATTAATGGTAATATCATGATTTAACATTTTCTTAAGCCCCTTTTGGTATTTTAAGGTATCCTAAACCTCTAAAACAACCCCCAAACCCTCATTCATCCATTCAAACTCTCCTACACTCACTTAAGAAATTCTAAAACTCTCTTGGCCTCCATTGAAGAAAGCTTGAAGAATTTGGAGAAGACAACCTTAACTAGGTTTGACCTTGCAATTTGTTCGTGCAATTAAGGTATGTGGGACTTGATTCAAGGATCCTCTTTCATCCTTGAAGACCCTATGAACCCTAACTCTTTAA
>JBCEWC010008523.1:0-19858 GCA_038996855.1 Solanum aculeatissimum | reverse complement strand
ATATTCACGACATGCAATACTCGAGCATACCATGTATTTTTATCACTAGGAGGTTGAGTGTTGGCCATTAAGGTTACCTGAGTTTTGGTTACATGTGGTATTTCTATTACCCTTTTTACTACAGTTATCTATGATTTTACTTTCTGCCGTACATACCAGTACATGTTTATTCGTACTAACGTCCCGTTGCTTGGGGACGCTACATTTTATTTCGTGTGTGTAGTTCAGGTAGGTACTCTGATCGACCCCTCCACTAGGAGCCTGGTTCAACTGTGATTTGGTAAGCTCCACCTCTTTCTGGAGCTTTCACAGGATGTTTACTTTTTGTTCTACAATTGGGTATAGTCGGGGCCCTGTCCTGGCAATGTCAGTGACACTCTTAGAGGCTATTGTGGACATGTTATTTTGGGTTGATTTTTTTTTTTACACCTTTTAGTCTCAAGTCTTGGGATTGGTATGTATATATGTAGTGTGTGACTGTACCTCTGTTGTTGCAGCCTTGTCGGCTAGCCAATACTTTATCATTTTGATTTACCTATCCTAATGTGCTTGGTTTACTGTTAAGCAGGTCATGACCCAAATAGTCCAGACTTAATTTTTCAGACGTTATGCTGCCCGATCTTTTGGCTCCTAATTTAGTTAACTAGCATGTTCAGTGACTTAATCGATCAATGACGATATGAAGTGCCAATCACACCTTCCCTTCTTTTGGGGCGTGACATATTATCATATACAATCAAGGCCAACAAACCACTATGCTAAAAGGGAAAAAATAAGGTTAGCATAGTTGACAATTTACATCTATAAAAGAGAAAATTTGCAATCCTCTGAGAGTAATATACTTGGTCAAAATAGGGCACCGACTTACTCATCAACGGTATAGAGAAAATACTAATAAATGTCTAGATTTGATAACTCCGAAAGAAGTAGAGCTAACCAATCTGCTAAAATTTGACTACACTACAAGACCTGTGTACTTGTCTCTCAAGAACTCCAGGCAAGATTGTAGTGCCCGCAAGCAACAAGGCATTATTATGAAAAATTGACCGATTCAATATGAAAGCCAATAGAATAACTGGGCAGGTATCATAATATATTGAAAGTAATCTTACAAGGAAGTCAAGAATAAGCTACGCGTACTGACCTACTCTTGAATCTAGCAAATAAACACTAGTCAAACAATAATCTATTCAGATCTCTATAATCTCGATAGGTATAAACAACAGACAATATAATCTACTGGGGATCTCATAAGCTTGACATGTACAATTCAATTTATATATTCCTATATTGGTAATACTCTAGCCCTATAGGCAATCATTACATCTCAATATTTTCTCAAAAACTCTGTATAGCCCCTTGAGCAATTTGTATATCTCAATATCCCCTTAGGTAATTTCTATACCCCAATAGCTCCTTTCATATCACAATAGCCACTTAGGCAATTTGTAAATACCCCTTAAGCATTCTGCATATCCCAATAGCCCCTTAGGCTATCTATGTATAGCCCTGAAGGGTAATTACTATCTTCCAATAGCCCCTTAGGCAATTTATGTATAGTCCCAAAGGTAATTACTATCTTTCAATAGCTCCTTAGGCATTAATGTAGCCCTGTAGACATTAATATAGCCTTATACGCACTAGGTGTAACCTGTAGATGTATAGATGTCCCAATAGCCGCCTAGGCAATTTGCGCAAAGCCTCGAAGACTCAACTCGAACTCCAGTACCTAACCACAATAACTTGAGAGCAACAACAAATGATCAAATAGCTCGAAGGCAAGTAATATGTCTATAAACAACCTATATGAATAATCCTTGCGCCTTACCTAAATACGTGGTCACTAACAATGGAGTATGAATCCTAATGACATATGTCTATATCAACCACACAACTAACATAATTGAAGTCATATCTTTCTTAAGCTTTGAGAGAACTTGTTGGAAGTGTTGAAGATAAGGATCAAGCTAGATGAAGATAAGGATCGAGCTGATCAACATGGTATAACTGTGTTAGCGGTTAAATAGTTAAAGTCAAACTAGGAATAGGCTATGTAATTGTATTTGTAATATAATAGAAAGGACTCCAACAATTCCTATATAAGGAGCATGTAATCACCAATTTTTATCATTAGTACAATCCTTGATTTCTCTCAATAGTTGTTGAGATCTCTACATGGTATAAGAGCATTAAGCTCTTCAACTGTCTAAGTGTTGAATTTGAAATAATCCATTTCTCTATCAATACTCTGTCCCCTTCTTCCCTTCACCACCTCACTGCCGCTTGTTCCATTAAACTTAAGCGAAATAACTATCTCGTATGAAGGATACAAATGATGCAATTGATTTAGGCGTTGAGACTAACTTATCTCATCAAAGAGAATGAACCAACTATGAGTAGTCGTTCCACTGAAAAGGCTGCAAAGAAAGTTATAGCGGTAAATGCTGAGAAAGATGCAGAAGATAGTGGCAACAATAATGAAAGATGTACTGCTAAGAAATTTGAGAAAAGCCTATCTTCAAAGCAACAAAAGATAAGAATTTGCAGCTTAAATAACAACTGCAAAGTGTTAGGTTAGGAACCAAGAAGAATGATGAATAGATTGAGGAATTGCAACCATTCACAAACCTATGGATGAAGAAGATAGCAAAGAAATCAACTTTGCTAGAGCTTTAGGTCTCAAGTAAATGACTTTTAGGACTTTCATACAAGGTAAGGCACCACATCCCACTCAGAACCAAATTGTTAATGCTCTCTGGGGTTTTGATATGACATAGGATGATGATGAAGTGATACGACAGAACCATAAAATGCCATTCTCCGCTCAAAGGGGCAGGGGAAAAGTAAGTTACTCTCAAATAAAGGAAACAATAACTTCAACTCTAGAGGACGAGGTTTCAAGCCTACTGGACAAGGATCAAACACACAATATATAGTCAAAGCTTCCAAAGTGGAAATAAGGAGGGGAAAACTGCTAAGTCATGTCAAATTTGTGCTAGGAATAACCATATTGCTCTTAAGTACTTTAACAGGTGGAACTACTCTTATCAATCTGTAGATGGACTACTGCAAGCTTTGGTTATAGTCAATCTACAGAATACATCATTTACAAATAATACGTCGTATGTGGACTCAGGAGCCAGTAGTCATATGACAAATAATTCAGGAATTTTATCTAATCTTAAACAATACAAATGATTTGATAAAATCATTATTGAGAATGGATCATAATTAGACATAACATATGTTGGGAAAATAACTAGGTCGAGTCGGAAATTACAAGAGGTACTTGTAGTCCTAAAGATTACTAAGAATCTACTCTCGCTTCGTAAACTTGCAAAGGATAATTGTTGCACTCTTGAATTTGATGAAACTAGATCTTTTGTAAAGGATAAGGAGACAAGGACACTACTAGCCAAGGGATCAAAGAAAGTGGACTCTATGCCTTGGAAGATAATAATATCTATACTTTGAATGTTACACAAACTGGGACATCAAACGTCATTTGACATACTAGATTAGGACAACCTTGAGTAATAGTAGTTGCATTAATGTTAGTAGTTGGAACAAAATATGTTAACAACATTAATAACATACCCAGTAGAATTTCACAAGTGGGGTGTACACAAACTTTACATGTAATCACCAGTTAGGTCATTTTAAAAATAAATTCTCCTTCTTTTATAAAAGATTCTTTTCATAAATTTAAATTGAAAATTTCGAACTATTCGATAACTACAGTTATTTAAGTTGAGGGTTAACTTTAGATAACTAATCTAATTGATGGGTTAAATTGATAATTTAGTTAATTCTATGTTATTTATCCCCTATTTATTAAAAATAGGTTAATAAAATTTATCACTTTTAGTATATAAAAAATAAAAATAAAAAATAAAAAAATAAGTAAAAAAAAACAAAGGAAAAGAAATACATATAATAAAAGAGGGGCAGAACGCCCCTCAACATAAGCAGCAAAACAGAAACGGGATAATGAGGCAAGAGAAATGCAGTAATTAAAAAAAAGATGCGGGAAAGAAAAAAAAGGAGAAAAGGGAGAGAAAAATTATGATTTTCATCTCCAAGTGTCAAGGTAATTATTCCCGTCCTTTATATTAAGTTTTTACATGATTATGAATAGATTTTTAGGATAGAAACGGGTACAATTTATATTAAATTAAGAAAATATAGTCCTAGGGTTCTTATAATAAAACCTTGATCTGGGGGTCGAACGTTTTAGCTAAAATTTGACGTACAAGTTTATTTTGTTATGTGTAAACATATTTTGAAAGAAATTTTCAAATTTGAATTCAGGGCTCGGGGTGACTTTTTGACCCGATTTTTGAACCAAAAATAAATATAGCAATATGAGTGTCATCAGATTCGTATTCTTATGTAGATTATGTATTTGAACAGATTTTGATCATCCAAAAGCATTACGAAAGACTCAAATTTAGAAGTGATTGTTTGATTAATTGCGGCAAGTGAATTTTCAAAATTTTGTAATTGTTGTAGAATTTCCAATTTTTTTTCTTCTACGTGTGATTCATGAATTATTTTTAATATTATAAACTTGGGGTGCTTAAATGTAAATGTGAGTTGGTGTGGTGTTGTGACACTTGAATTGAAAAATGTGGTTAAGTGATGAGCATTCTATATTGAGATATATTGTTGTAGTTGGTGATTATGAGTGGATTTGTTTATGGACTTCATCTCATGTTCATTCATTCTATGTCACACATAGTTGCATTGGTTCTGGTTGTAAATATGAGGGAGATAGTGACAATTGGGGCCGAGGTCTTTACCAGTCGAGATGTGATGTCGAAGTCATTGCCGGTGATATTGTGATACTGAGGCCGGGGTCATTGTTGGCGATATTGTGATACTGTGATGCCGTGGTCATTGCCGGCGATATTGTGATACTGTGATGCCGAGGTCATTGCCGACGATATTGTTATACTGAGGCCGATGTCATTGCCAGCGATTATTGCATAAGCATTGCATCTTATCCTTGCATATTCTTATGTGACATGATGTTATTCCTATGATTGATTGTGTTATCACTTGTGAGGTGTGACTTGTGATATTGTGAAAACTATCTTTACTGTGTATTATGTGTTGCTAGGAGGGGCGAATTTTCTGTGTAGGTTATAGTTGTGGAGGTCGATTGCGATGAAAGGAGTTTTTGTATTCTATTGGACTTGCTTCATTTTGTTAGTTGACTTGCTGGGTACTCGGATCTTTGTGATACTCTCTCTTCTCTTTTTATCTGATTCTTCCTATGGAGATTAGGGAGGTAGCTATTTGTCATCTCAGCGAGCCTCATCCTCCTATTTATGATCTTGTTCTACTTTAGAGACAACACCATTTGAGACTTGTATTTTTCTTTCAAATTTATTGTAACACAGAGGCTTGTGCATGTGACAACCATGTTTTGAGTTTTTTTTAATTAAGTTAACTTATTATCCGCAGTTAAACCTTTATTTTTAATTATTTCTTCTGCACTTTATCATTGTAATTGAATTTTTGGCTGACTTGTCTTGGTGGGATAAGACGAGTGCCATCACACCCATTTTTGGGTCGTGACATTACCACTACCTTATTTTTAGCCAATCTTATAAAGATAAAAAATCAAGCTCCAAAAGCAGAAGATACTAGATATGAAAAAAGGGAGAAGAAGAGAAAAGAAGACTAATAATGTAAAATAAATGATAGTATGTGAATACGATAGAAGTAACAAATATAAGACGAATGATGATAACATCGGAGATAAAAACACTAAATACTCCTACTAACCTACTATATTGCAAGGTCATACCTCAACCTACCCCTAGACAAAAGATTGCTCACACAACGCATCATCCTAAACTTTTTTGTTGAATTCAAGGTCGAAATATCGATCAGGGCAAAATATTATGTGGGAAAGTGGTCTCAGTTGAATTTTAGGCCAATCAGTTCAAAAGATGACTTTTTTGAAGTAAAATTATAAAACCAGAAGATTACGCGATAGGTCCGCATCACAGACTTGCTCCGTCATAGTTTATTTTTTAGTTTTATTCATAAAATGCACTAGGCAAGTGCGATTTACATAAATACTCATAAAATGCACTCAATGAGTGTGATTTATGGCTTATTTTATAGAAAAAATAAATTCTAAACGAGTTTTATGTTTTTCATAAAAAAATGAACTGAAATGGAACAAGTCAGCGTTACGGACTTGCTCCATCACCGTACTTGATGTTCAATTTTAAAATTAAGGGCATTCTAGTCTTTTTTCCATCCATCCTAGACTAAAATTCAATCGTTTTGAGGTCGTTTTCACCCTAAAATTAGTAACCTACACTCATTCTCTTTCACTTTCACGTAATTCATTAAGAGAAAAGCAATTAGGGAGAAAAGGGAAAGAGCTTGGGCTTGAGAAAATCTCTCAGATTCTTCAAGAAAATTCGTGCCCAGGTATGTAAGGCTCCTGAAAAATTATTTTAAATTCATTTTTCTATCGAAGGACTATTAGTTTTTTCCCAAATTAAACTTGGGTTGAGTTCAAATCTTCTTCTCTTATTTTGAGTAAATTCTTTGAGTTATATCCCTATGTTATCTCTTTGAAGTGAATTATTACAATACATTACTCTATTGTCAAGTTATGCTTTGAATGTCAAGACATCATGCTCATATATTTATGACTCTAAAGAATTCATGAAAAGTATTCAGTCCAAAGTATGAGTTGGTTTCAAGATATATCACAACATGAGTTGTACAAGTAACCTATTTATTGTACTTGCTCTTGAGCATGACATCTATTTTGGAAAAAATGTCCAGTTAGTTAAATATTTTGCATAACTACTCATTACGCATAAATTACAGAGTTTGAGGAAAACTTGATAGTTTCTAACACATTATTTTATCAGTAGAGAGCATGACTACTTTATTTTTGAAGAAAGCATTACCAATTATGAGAAAGTGTTATCATTTTTAAGAAACAAAAATTAATTTTGAGAAAATATGTTGAACCAAGATTCCAAGCATCAAATTTTTCAGTTTTTCTCCCAAAGTAGGATACCTATACAGTTATGAGCATATAAATAATATTTTGGGAATACTATTGAACACTGATATGAGTAAGAGTAATAATAACTCAAACTCATAAACTACATAACCAATGTAAGATAAAATCGTACCAATATTGTACGACTCCTCATATGCTATTGACATGACCTTGTTTAGATGGATCCATAAGTTCTACTTCGTCCCTTACCCTTGCTTATGTTACTGAGTTATTTTCTACATTAAGCTATCATTTGAGCATTGTATCTTGAGTTTTCTTGTTTTGACTATTTTACATACTCGTACATTCCACATACTGATATCCTTTTGACTTGCATTATTTTACGATGCGACCACATGTTACATATTCTCTCAGTAGGTGTATCATCAGACGGTCCAGCATTCCTACTAGCCAGTGGTGAGACCTCTTTACAGTTAAAGGCTCCTTATTGTTATTCTTTTTAGCTTCAATTATTTCTTTTAGTTTGAGGTAGCCGTGGCCTATTGTGGTACCCATTCTCTAGTCATTACTTGTAGAGGCTACATAGACTAGTAGACAGTATTTCAGTATCTCTTTCAGATAGTTAACTCCTTAGCTGAGTTGCTTACTATGATTTGAGACTTTGATTTAGTGATTATGCTTAATTCTAGCCTATCATTTATTGTTTAAGTCTTCCACTGAGTAAAGTAGCCAGGCCAAGTGGTTCGCTTGGGATCAGAAATGATTTCTAAGTGTCGACCAAGTCCCGAATATAGACTTGGGGCGTGACAAAATGCATATTGTCTATTCAAGTTGTTAGTTAGACAAAAGTTGTAAACTTCCATTTGGCTTGTGGAATACAATTGAGAAGGAATCTTATTGAAGATACATTTAGACTTGTGGGGACCTGCTCCTGTTGAATCCTCTCAGCATAGGAGATATTATGTAGTGCTGGTAGATGATCACATAAGGTATACTTGACTTTATCCACTAAAAACGAAGTCTGAATTTTTTGAGGTATTTGTCAAATTTCAAAAAATGATTGAAAAATAGTTTTTTTAAGGAGATTAAAATATTCTAGTGTGATGGAGGTGGTGAATTCATCAAACACTTTACTAAACATCTAGATAATTGTGGTATTATCAAGAACATTTCATGTCCTAACACATCTAGACAAAATGAGTTTCAGAAATAAAACATAGGCATATTGTTGAGATTGTATTAACTTTTATACTCCATACTAATTTACTTTATTTTTATGGATTGATGCTTTATTCACTGTAATGTTTCTCATTAATAAATTGTCCTCCTCAGTCTTAGATATGATGACTCCATTTGTTAAGTTATTTGATAAACAGCCTGATTACAATGGATTAAAGGTGTTTGGTTATAGGTGTTTCCCATATATCAAGAGTAGTACCAAGTTCAGTCCAAAGACCTACCCTTGTGTGTTTGTAGGATACAATAGCTTGCATAAGGGTTACATATATTATCATCTAGACATGTTGTTTTTGATGAAAACACATTACTTTTTCTGCCTCCAAACCAAACTTAGACTAGCATTGATGCCTTACCTTATCTAGCTACTTTTGTTGAGTTTTTCTCAAACTTGTAGGCACATGATGATACTATTTCAGAGGAGAGTTGCCTACTGTGTCAAAACAGATTGTTAGTGATACACAAGCTGTTGGTGATAATGTTACAAAACATATATATAACAATACGCATGCCTATTGATAATGATAGTGACGCTGACCTCTCACATGCAGGTTCAAATAATGGTGCTAAGGGCTAGGTTGAAGGTGCTGGTTCAAATAGTGGTGGTAACGACCAAGTTGTCTTAGTTGATACACCTCCTGTACCACTAGGGCATCATATGATCACTAGAAACAAGGCAAAAGAGATTCACTATCTCTTATTGCTAACACCAAAGAAGATATTTTCAGAGAACCAAAATCTATGAAGCTCTAAAGTCACCACATTGGCGTGTATCTATGTAGGAGGAAATCAATGCTTTACACCACAACAAGACATGGACATTAGTGCCTAACTTGCTGGTATGAATCTAGTTGGTTCAAAATGGGTATTCAAGACCAAGTTGAAGGCCAATGGAACAGTACATAGATATTAAAAAAGACTTATTGCTAGGGGTTTTGCATAGCTTGAAAGGATAGACATTGAAAAAACGTTTTGCCCTATGGTTAAGGACATAACTATTAGGGTGGTTCTGTTAATTTGGAAAATCAGGTAGTTGGATGTCAAAAATGCATTATGGTCTCTTTAAAAAAGAAATATACTTGAATCAACCTTCTAAATTTATTGACTCTAGGTACCTTCACCATGTTTGTTTGTTAATGAAGGTATTGTATGGCCTTAAACAGGCACCAAGAGCCTGTTTTGATAGGTTTAGCATGTATCTTCTATACCTTAGTATCACTTGTAGTAAGGCAGATCCTTCACTGTTCACATTGCAAATTCATAAAGGCACCATATTTCTTTTGTTATATGTAGATAACATTATAGTAACAAGAAGTAATCAATCACATGTCTCAGAGTTGATTTTACAACTTGGAAGAGAATTTTCTATGAAAGATCTTGATCCTCTACATTTCTTCCTGGGACAAGAGGTCAACTATTTTACAGGAGGAATTCATTTAAGTCAAAGTAAGTATGCTACTGAATTACTTGGCAAGACTAATATGACATTACCTAGTTCCATCTATTTTGTTCTAATTATGGTGATAGTGTTGTGTGTCATTCATATGGGTAAATTATTGGATAAAATTTGAGAAAGAATTATATAGATGTTCAACTTGAGTGTGGTGATAATTTTTTGTGGTTTCAAATGCAGTAATTCCTATAGTTAGATTTTTTTAACGAAGGATAGTGTAAGGTTGATGAAAAAGCGATCAATGATATGCTTAGATATGTGAATTTATAAAGATCTTTAAGGTACGAACTAATGTTGATAAGTTAAGGAAATTGGATTACATGGTTGAAATTCAAAATTCAAGTTGTTCATTATAAAACTACATTGTGGTAGTAGATTTCGTCATGGTATAAATTGGTAAAGTCAGAACAATCGATCACATTAGGTATTGAATAATTGAAAAGACTCGTTCAAGGTTTTGGTAGTAGAGTTTGTTTCTGTTTATTATTAAAAGTCTTAAGAAAGTGATCCACTTAAAGTTTTGATTTAATAGCATGAGATAAAATGCCATGTGTTGTTAGTTAAAGGATGAGATTAGTGAGCGAGTGAACTTGGGTGAAGGCAATTGAAGATTTTAGTAAGAAAATGTGTATAAAATTGGGTTAGTCCTTTGTATTTAGTTTGGTATAGTTGGGTTTTAAGAGTCATGTCAAAGATAAGGTTAACTTTGAGATGATGGCGATGGCTACTTAGCACAACGATAATAAGAGTTCATGATGAATTATGACCATGATGCAATCATATGATAGAGATTTTTAGTTGAATAGATTTAGCATGGTAATAACAACTTATGGGTATCAAAAGTTGTGGTTTGCAATTGTTTAGTGAGTAGTATGATCATACAAAAAGTTTTAGGATGTGTTGAGATACCACTCAAATAGAATTGAAAGAACTAGATTCATAAATGGAAAGAATTGATAGGATAAGACGAATGTCATCATGTCTATTTTTAGGATCGTGACAAAAGGTATCAAATCATAAGATGAGTATCATCACATCAATTTTTTGGGTCATGACAAATAGTACCATAGTTCCAAGTTCAAAGGTCTCACGTGTACCCAAGTTAAGACTAAGTAGAGTCTCAAGGATCGGTAAAATCTACACTTATCTTTGAAAGGATAGAAAGTTTGTTAAGAAACTTCCTTTATTTATTCTTTCTCTATCGTCCATCCTTCGTCCAGTTTGGTTCTTATTGCTTCATTCCATTCTCGTTCACTTATAGTGATGACATCTTGGTATTTTCCAAGATATAGGCAGATCATGTTCACTACTTAAGAATAGCGCATTACAGGTTGAGAGAGGAAACATTATATGTGAATTCTTCAAGTATGAGTTCTGGATTAATCCAATAGTATTCTTGAGACACGTGGTGTTTAAGGAGGGGAATAAAATGGGTTCAACTAAGGTTGATGCTGTTAGAGGTTAGACAAGGCCTACTTCAACTATCGAGATTCATAATTTTATGGGGTTAGCTTGGTATTATTGATGATTTGTTCAGAAATTTTCTTCCATTATAGCTCTATTGTCCAGATTAACTTAGAAGCATGTAGCCTTCCATTGGCTCTATGAGTGTGAGATGAGTTTCTAAAATCTCAAGACCTTGTTAACTTTAACTTCTATTTTGACACTACCTGAGGCAGTTGTGTACTTTACAGTGTATTGTGATACTTTAGGAATTGATTTAGGTGGTGTGTTGATGCAAAATGGGAAAGTAATTGCCTATGCCTTTGGACTGTTGAAGGACCATGAGAAGAACTATTCTACCCATGACTTAGAGTTAGTGACAGTGATCTTTGTGTTTAAGTTGTGGTGTCATTACTTGTATAACATACATTGTAAGGTTTTCACTAATCATAGGAGTATTCAGTATATATTCTGTCAGAGGGATATGGGCATGAGGTATCGTAAACAGCTTGAGATGTTGAAGGATTATGACATAACTATCTTGTATCATTTAGAGAAGGCTAATGTGGTGGTAGATTCCTTGAGTAGTAAGTCCTGTAGTATAGGGAGTCTTGCCGCAGTTTGAGTTGAGGAGAGATTGTTGGCTAGAGATGTTTAAAGACTGGCTCATGTCTTGTTCAGTTACATATTTTAGAGGATAGTGGTGTCTTTGCCTTTTGAGGCATGTTCTTCTTTTGGATGAGCAGATCCATGAACAACATTTTGATGATGAGAATTTATGCTCTATTTGAGACAACGTGCTGAGAGGTGAAGCCAAAGAGGTGATGCTTGATTCTAATGGTATTTTGAGGATTGGAGGCAGGGTCTCTGTGCCCAAGGTGAGTGAGTTGGTTAGGCTGATTCTAGAAGAGTCTCACTATTTCTCGATATTTTATTCATCTGGGAGAGATGAATATAAATCATTATTTGAGTTATCATTATTGGTAGTGTGATATGAGAGAAATATTATAGAGTTTGTCACTAAGTACTTGACTTATCAACAGGTTAAGTATGAGCATCAACGGCCTGGTGGTGTATCTTAGAGAATGCCTATTCCTACTTGAAAGTGAGAGCGTATTACTACGGACTTTGTGGTGGGTTTGCCTATTACTGTAGGTGATTATGATTTTATTTAGATGGTTGTTAATATATTGACTAAGTTCGCTTATTTTATTTCAGTGAAGACGAGTACACGAAAGAGAAGTTGGCTCAACTCTACATTAGTTAAATAGTTCGATTGTATGGAATACTTATTTTTATTATTTATGACTGGATTTCACTTTTCACTTCATATTTTTGGAGCGCATTGCAACATGATTTGGGTACTCAGTTGGATATAAGTTCAACCTTTTAGCCTCAAACAAATGGTCATTCTGAGAGGACGATTTAGGTGTTGGAGGACATGCTTCGAGTGTGTATGATTAGCTTTAGTGCTCGATGGGATCAACACTTTCCCTTTGCAAGGTTTGCCCAAAGGAGAACTTATCATTCTAATATTCAGATGAACTCATATGAGGTGTTGTATGATAGGTGGTGTAGATTTCCAATTGGTTGGTTCCATTAAGCTGAGTGAAATCATTAAATGCGAACTTTCTTAGAGATGCCATGGAATAGATTCATAGGGTTGAGGATAGACTATTGATGGCTCAGAGTTGATAGAAGAGTTATGTATATAGGAGGGTTGGAGCCTTGGAATTTATGGAGGGCAATCATGTTTAACTCACACTGTTATCATGAAGGGTGTTATACAGTTCAAAAAGAAAGGCAAGCTTAGCCCCTGACTCATTGGCCCATTTGAGATTTTATAGCGAGTTAGAGAGGTCGCCTATAAATTAGACTTTCCACCTAGTTTGTTGGCCATGTTTCATGTCTCCATGCTTCGAAAGTATGTGGTGGATGAGTCTTATGTATTTTCACTTGATTCAATGGTATTGGGTCTAGAAATGTCATTTGAATAGAAACCTATAACTATTTTGGATAAGTAGGTTTAGAAGCTTAAAACCAAAGAGATTGATTCAGTGAAGGTACAGTGGGAACATTATCAAGTTGGAGAGGCTACTTGTGAGACGAATTCCGACATGCATGCCAAGTATCCTCAACTTTTCAAAGCTTCAAATATATTTTTACTTTCTGTTCGAAGAAGAACATAATTTTTAATCGTGGATAATGTAATAACCCATTAGGTTATTTTGAGAACTAGTCATTGTGCTTTCATAAAATATTCTTCTCCTAAACTTTTAAATGAGATTTTTGAGCTACTCATTTACATACAGTTAGTTAGTTGTCAGGTAATTTTAGAAAATTAATTTAATTGGTGAGCTAAAATGATAATTTATTTAATACCCTATACTATGTGGCCCATATATATTAAAATAAATTAATAAAATTCATCACTTTTAGTACTTAATTAATTTTAATAAAAAAGAAAAAAGAAAAAAAGGAAGAAACTTACCTACGGCGTTAACACGAAGCGACAACATCTTTAGGTAAAGGCTTTAAAATTTTCAAATTCCTTAAGCATGTAGCATTGTTACATGGAGGAAAATGAGTATTTATTATATTATAAGGTGTCGTTTAGTAGAATGTATAAGAATAACGCTAAATAAAATATATCTATAATGCTTGCATTAGTAATGCATATATTAGTTATCCTTGTATTAATTATACATACAATATTTTCATGAATTGTTTAGTTTGATGCATTAAAAATAACATACATTGTATAAATTTTTTTTTTCTACAAAGATACCCTCCATAATTATGGTGAAAAAATATAAAAAAGATTTTGAGGGACAATCGGATCTTTGATTATGCTAATGCATGCGTTAACACCATTGCATTACTAATAACTAACAATACATGGTATTAGTAATACATATTTTAATATGTAATACAATGTATAACTAATACATGCATTAGTTATACATAACATGAAAAAATATACCAAATAAGGTACTACTAAAACACCAAGTTAATGCATGCATTATTCTTACTAATACACTCTACCAAATGACATCCAAGTGTGGATGCAATTTTAATCTAGAGATCATGTTTTCTAATTGATAAGTAATCAAATGATTGGAGGACAATTAAAAATTTTAGTGATTACAACGATTGAGTGATGATTGCTTAGTAATTATGTGATATAATATTAATTAATCCTTTTTCTTGAGAAGTTATTTTGTTGTTTCCTTGGGTAGTATGCTAAAATTTCTATTGGAGTATCATTAATGTATTTCTAGCCTATGATGATTTAGTTTTTTATTTTTGATATATTTGGTGAATGTAATAAAATATTAGGTGTAGTACATTATATTTGTATATTTAGAGTTATGCTATTAGAGGAATTAAAACTTAATCCTAGGCTCAAGATTAGGAACTTGATTATAGATTTGGGTGAGTTTTTGGGTCTAGGCTGACATATAGTAATATGAATTTTGTTAGTTTTGAAATCTTATTGTGATTATTTATTTGATTAAATTGTGGTATTTTGGATTCTATTCGGAAGGGGAAGGATCAACTATTTGATTGATTGTGATTTTGGCTAAGACAAGTGAATTTTTCGATCCTTGTTAAGTGTATAAAATCTTGTATTTCCTTGTTGTATGTATTGGGAGTAATGAAACTTGATAATGCATTGACATGTTCTTATTGAATAATCCCAATAATGAAAAAGGGATAATAAAAAGAATTTTGCTTATATATTGATGTGTGTTATGTTGAAAATATTTTGAAAGACTTATTGATTTATTGTTAATGTTGTATCACAACTGTGTTGTTATGGATAGTGCTTTGTTATAAAGATGATCATCTCCTTATTATTTATGTCAACATGTTTATTTCTATTGGTTCTGAGACAAGGTTGTGATAAATATTATGTTTATTTAGAAAGAATAAAAATTAAAGAGGATGAAATATTTTGAGGGTCGTGTCGCATGCCACAATGGATACTATGATTTGAGGATCGTATCGCATGCAGTGACAAATATCATACTTCAAGGATCTTGTAGCATATCACGATGAATACTATAATTTGGAGGTCGTTTTGCATGCCACGATGGATGCATGAACTAATAAGTTCTTTGGGGATCCCAGATAAAGAGACAACGGATTTACATAGCTAGATCATATATGCATCACTATATTTGACATTGTATTTTATTGCATTACATAACTTTAACATTTGTAGACTTGTGAAGGACTTTCTGTGGAACTTGTGCTCGATGAACTTGATTTCATTTATTACTGATCTATAATTATTGATGTGTTGTTATTGAGCTATGTGTTATGTAAATTATGAATTTTTAAGTTAGGATGGTTTTATACAGGTTGTAATTGTGGAGGTTCGATTGAAGTATTACGAGTACCCTTATTCTATATTACTTGACTTTGTATTTAGGAGTTCACTTGTTGGGTACCCTATGGTTGGTACTCAACCCTTATTTTACATTTGTATAATTTTGAGCTTGGATCTTCATGATACTCTCTCTTCTCTTCTTTTCCAAGGCTTTTTATGGAGATTAGTGAGGTAACAATTTTTCATCTCAACAAACTCTATTCTCCTATATATGACTTTGTTCTACTTTAGAGACAATATCATTTGAAACTTGTATTTTTCTTTCAAATTTATTATAATACATTAGAGGCTTGTGCACTTGACAATAAGATTTTGGAATTTTTAATTAAATTGACTTATTATTTGCATTATTAATTGTTGTTAAACTTTCATTATCATTATTCTTCAGCACTTCATCGTTATAATTGAATTTAGGCTGACTTGTCTTGGTGGGATAAGATGAGTGCTATTACGTAAATGTTTGGATCGTGACATATAGCTATCTCTTTGGCACTAAAACACGGTTTACGTGAAGTTATGGGAACTCTTGTAGATGCCCCCTTCTACATAATGATAGTAGATAGTTTCCAATATTTGACACTCATAAGGCCTGATATCGCTTATGCAGTGAATCTAGCTAATCAATTTATGCAATGTCCTAATATTAAATACCTTCAAGGAGTCAAAAGGATTATCAGATACATCAAAGGTACTCTACATTTTGGGTTCAAAGTTATCTCACTATAACCTTGTAGATTATATGGATATTCATATGCTGCTTGGGGAGGATGCACTACCACTAGGAGGTCCACTACTGGCTATAACATCTATGTAGGTGCAAACTATATTTCTTAGACTTCCAAGAAACAAACCACAGTAGCAAGAGCAAGTGCAGAAGCTGAGTATAGATTACTAGCTTCCACTGCAACAAAGATGTCATGGATCATCTACTTACTTCATGATCTTTGAGTGTACCTCAATTCAGTGCCTACACTGTATTGTCATAATTTGAGTGCTTTGTACATGAAAGTCATTCCGGTTATGCACTCTAGAATCAAATATGGAGAAATAGATTATCATTTTACTCTAGAAAAGCTTGCCAGAGGTCATCTTCTTACACAAATTGTGAGATCTAAGGATCAACTAGCTGATATTCGTACAAAAGCATTCTCAAAGTTAGTCTTTGCTGATTTCAGAAGCAAGCTAGGAGTAACCACCACTCACTAGCTTGAAGGGAGATGCTAAAGACAAGGATCAAACTGGCTAAAGATAAGGATCATGTTAATCAATACGGTACAACTTTATTAGCGGTTAAAGATTTAGAGTCAGACTAGGACTACGTTATGTGATTGTACTTGTAATATAACTGTAGTGTTTGTAATATAGTAGAACTCTAAGTGTAGCTGGCCTAAGACTCCATCAACTCCTATATAAGGAGCACATAATCAAGAGCTTTTTTTTATCATCAATACAATCCTTGATTTCTCTCAATAGTTGTTGAGATTTCTACAGAAAGAAGAAAATAACCTTAATATACTTTTTCCGGTACAATTGACGAGGTAATATTATGTTTTCCCTTACTCCTACGATACTATAGTATAGGATAATCTCAATCAACAAATAAGGATAAGAATTAATATAACAATCCAACAATCAACACAAATTTTCATCGTAACTTACTACTTGTGGCCTAAGATAACAATAAATCAATAAAAGATAGTGCTTACCTTGCTATTGTCCCGACCCAAAATTCGGGTGTGGTGACACTCACCTAACCCACCAAAGCGAGTCATCTCAAAATCCAACAACTTAAGAAAATAGTAAAAGCGGAAGATAACAGTCATAAGATATAGATAAGCGGAAGAATATAACTACAACCATCCCAAGGACTGGTGTCACATGTACAAACCTCTAAATATAGAATACTCAAATGAAATGTATAGGTCACAATGTCTAGTCCTCAAATAGAACCAAGAACATAGAATGAGATCCTCAAAGGCTTGTTGATGACATAGACAGCTACATCTCAAATGATCCAAAAGCTCGATCCAATGAACAAAAATCTAACAGGATGGACCGGGCTCATAACCTATAAAACTATAGTAAGGGGTGAGCACCAAACAACAGAGTACTTAGTAAAATAGAACTAACCTACACTAAAGAAATGAAGAACACAAGAAACTCCTTAAATCCCAACCACAACCGCCAAACTATAAACCTGTACTTAGAAAAGTTCCAACTCAATATAAAATATGGGTCACAGTAATATAGGTATCCTCATCATCTAGTATAGCACATCAATACTCAAGCATATATAAATAGGTCCAACCCCTTTATCAAAATCAAGAAAATGATTAGTAAACAAGCTCATACACCGAACACAACAGTAATAACCAAATATGAAATAAGATGGAGTGGATGTCATGAAATGAGTATAATGCAATGCAATGTAAAGTATTGTGATGCATGCCTGTCCTACGATACACATTCACTGATCAAATATGGTTGTCTGTCTCAGTCAAAATCCATGGGAGCCATACATGGACTATGTATCCGCTGGAATCATTTCTCTTCGACAATAATTTTCACATCTAGCCAAAATTATTTCCCTTCGGCTTTTCCTCAACAATGGATCATCAAGCAAACACATAGAAATGACAATTAATCATGCTCATTGAGATGAAATATGCAAGGTACCTATATGAAACATGTATCTCAACAATAGAAATTGATTAATGCTCAAGTGTCTCAATATCACCACAATCTCCATATATGCATCTATTTCCATCATATTATAATATAAGCACCATCTCCCTATTAATAGAGAATGATTCACAAGTTTACATAAGTCACAAATACATAATTAATTGACAGTCAATATGCCACCATATGAACAATTCTCCTATTCCACATATCATGATCAAGCCTACGATGATATAATTCTACCCCCAAAGTACTCAATTCCACACACATAGGAGCATACAGTGTTCATTCATACTTAACAAAAGGTTAGAATTCCACTTGCCTCAAGTAAAGTCCCAAATCAAGTTGAAAATGCCACTTTCCCCCTCTTTCCGTACTCCAAATCACCACAATCTATTCAAATACAACATCACAATCACATAATGAAACTAATAACACTAAAAATAATTAATTCAGAGAAAAAGGGTAAAATAATAAAAAATTCCATGCCAAAAAATATTGCCAGAATCTAGAAATTTATGGATGCAAATGTTCTACTGTTACAAGAAATCCAACGATGAGGACGGTTTCAAAAATGGAGCTAAGATGAGTGAGAAACCAATGATTAAAGTTTAGGAAAATCATATCCGAAAATTCTCAATTTACACCATTAAAATCCCAAAATTAGAAGTTAAAAACATAAATTAATCAATGTAAATCAATGAAATATGTTAGAAAATAGTTACCTATTCAATTTGTGTTCAAAACCTTGAAAATCCCCTTTTAGAATGAGCTTGAAAATGCCAAATATGGTGGAAAGGCACGAACAACACCCCATGAACTCGAAGTATTGTCCAAAAACGTGGAGGTCAAGGAAAGCAGCACTCCGCGAACGCAGAGGCTTGGGAAACTTCATGTGCCACAACTCTGGGAACGCTGAGCTTTAGGCGCGATCGCAGAGAACAACCTAGACCTGCACCAGAAACAGCTAAAACCAACAAAACACAACTTTCCCAAAATATGAATTGGACCCTTGGAAATTCGTTCGGAATCCCGTGAACACAAACCAAACATGGAACCCTATCAGAAATGATGATCCAGACTCAATGAAGCCGTAAGAATTCAAATTTGGAACCCCCATGGTCCCGAACTCGAGAAAGATCATTAAAAAAAGTTTTGGACTCAAATTCAAAATATTCACGGAAGATCTAAAAATTACAATGAAGCCATTTCTAGCATTAGTTTTATCACCCAAAACCACTGGAACTGACAGAATTTTGATACAAGCTCTCGAACTCCGAATGTTGACCAAAGTCAAACCTATGATCCAAAATTAACTAGAAATGCAACACTAGGCCTAAAATCTCCATTCTAACTCTGAATTCTATTCTGCAAGTTCTCCTACACCAGATTCGGCATTTTAGAATTGATGAAATCGACGAAATTGAATTTCAGCACTTGAAACTCAAAATGACCTCAAAACTCAAAATTTTCAACTTTATGACTTTGAAAACTCTTTCTTTTGCAAAACTCCAACTTTTTACAAGATTATCAAAATTTGACTTTTATACTTGACCAAATATGATCCATGTAACAACCCGAAAATTTTCGAAATCTACTTATGGTTGGCATTCTATGATGTACAACAAGCCATGTATGAGTTTTG
>JBCEWC010008522.1:0-19859 GCA_038996855.1 Solanum aculeatissimum | reverse complement strand
GCTAGCATGGAAGCTATTGTTGTAGGCAAACTCAATGAGAGGTAGATGATCATCCCAATTTCCTTTGAATTACAACATAAAAGCCCTCAACATGTCCTCCAAGGTTTGAATCGTCCTTTCGGCTTATCCATCGGTTTGAGGATGAAATGTGGTTCTCAACGTGACCTTAGTACCAAGTCCCTCTTGAAAAGACTTCCAAAACTGAGAAGTAAATTGAGTACCACGATCCGGTATAATGGACCTCGGAATACCATGCAATCTCACCAACTCCCAAATATACACCTTGGCATACTCCTCAACACTATAGGTAGTCTTAACCGGTAAGAAGTGAACCGACTTGGTCATCCTATCAACCACAACCCATATAGAATTGAAGTGTCTCCGAGTACGGGGTAACCTAACCACAAAATCCATGTTAACATCTTCCCACTTCTAAGTAGGAATTTTGATATCTTGGGTCAAGAAACCGGGCCTTTTATGTTCCACTTTTACTTGTTGGCAATTAGGACATTTCGACCTGAACTTGGCTATGTCCTTCTTCATTCTGTGCCACCAATACAACTCTCTCAAATCTTGGTGCTTTTTGGCAGATCCTGGATGAATAGAATATAGAGAATTATGAGCCTCTTTTATGATCACCTCCTTTAGGACATCAACATCTGAAACACACAATCGGACTTGGTACCGCAACACACCTTCTCCCTCTTGGGAGAAAACCTCAATCTTTCTTTTGGAAATCAATCTCTTCAATTCCACCAAGTAGGGATCTAAGTCTTGTTTCGCCTTAACATCCACCACTATTGACGACTCAGATCCTCCTTGAAAAAAAATTTCACCATTGTCGGATTCGGCCAACCTTACACCTAACCTAGCCAAATGGTGCATATCTTTCACTATCTCCTTTTTCCCCTCATCCACGTGTCACACTTCCCATAGAGAGCCTACTAAGGGCATCCGCCACAACATTAGCTTTGTCGGGTGATAAAGGACGCTCATATCATAATCCTTGAGAAGTTCCAACCATCTCCTTTGCCTCAAATTAAGGTCTCTTTTGGTTAACACATATTGCAAATTCTTTTGATCGGTGAATACATCCACATGAACCCCATACAAATAGTGTCGCCAAATTTTCAAAGCAAACACCACCGCCGTCAACTCAAGATCATGGCTCGGATAATTTTGTTCATGCACCTTCAATTGTCGGGACGCATAAGCTATCACTTTACCATATTGCATAAGCACACAACCCAAACCAATACGCGATGCATCACAATATAACACAAACCCATCTAACCCATTTGGCAAAGTCAAAATCGGAGCCGATGTAAGTCGATCCTTCAAGGTTTGAAAACTCTTTTCACATTCATTCGACCACACAAACTTGACCTTTTTATGAGTCAACTTGGTCAACGGGGATGCAATAGAAGAAAACCCTTCAATAGACCTCCTATAATAACCCGCCAAACCAGTGAAGCTTCAAATATTTGAAGGAGTCAACGGTCTAGCCCAATCCTTCACCGCTTTGGTTTTCTTAGGGTCAACCTTGATGCCATCATCGGACATGACATGGCCAAGGAAAGTAACTTCTCCCAACCAAAACTCACACTTTCTAAACTTGGCATATAATTGCTTTCCCACAACGTCTGAAGCACCAACCTCAAGTGAGCCATATGCTCTTACTCACTTTGGTAGTAAATCAAGATGTCATCAATGAAGACTACCACAAAATTATCAAGGAACGGCTTGAACACCTGATTCATAAGGTCCATAAACACCGCCGAAGCATTGGTCAACCTAAACAACATCACCACAAATTCAAAATGACCAATAACGAGTTTGAATGGTCATCTTGGGGATGTCACACTCTCTCACCTTCAGTTGGTGATAACCCGAATGAAGGTCTATTTTAGAGAAATGAGTAGCTCTTTGAAGTTGGTCGAACAAATCATCAATTCTAGGCAACGGGTACCTATTCTTAACGGTAATGTTGTTCAATTGTCGATAGTCAATACACATTCGAAGAGACCCATCCTTGTTTCTCACAAACAACACGGGTTCACCCTAAGGTGAAATGCTCGGCCTAATATAACCATTTTCTAACAAATCTTTCAACTAATCTTTCAATTCCTTCAACTCCGCCGGGGCCACACGATAAGAAGGGATAGAAATAGGTTGAGTATCCGGAAGGAGGTCTATACCAAAATCTACTTCTCTATCGGGAGGAATACAGGGTAAGTCCTCGAGAAACACGTTGAGAAACTCATTAACTACCAGAACCAATTCAAGCTAAGGTGACTCACCCTCCATATCTCTAACCTGCACAATATGATAAATACACCCCTTACAAATCATCTTTTGGGCTTTGAGGCAGGAAATAAATCGACCCTTAACCACGGAATCACTGCCCATCCACTCCAACACGGGTTCATAAGGAACTTGGAATTTAACTTGCCTATTTCTTTAATCAACCGAGACATACGATGCATGCATCCAATCCATTCAAAGAATAACATCAAAGTCATACATCTCAAGTTCTACAAGGTCACCGGGTAATACTTTATGCAACATAAAGACAGGACAACCACGATACACTTTTCGGGCAATAATAGACTCACCCATGGGAGTATACACCAAATAAGGTTCCCTTAGAGTTTCAAGACTCAAACCAAATTTAACAGCCAACAAAGGAGTCACAAAATATAAATTTGCACCCCAAATAAATTATAGCATAAGCATCAAAATCAAAGATTTTTAACATACTAGTCACAATATCTGGGGCTTCCTCCACCCCTTGGCCGACATGAAGAGCATAGAACCTGTTGTTTCTAGAAGCAGCACCTACTGGAGCCTTTGGTTTCCTTTGATCACCGGGAGCCGCTTGGTCCTTCTTCACATTCTTGTACAACTGGATATCTTATGGACCAAACTACCATACATACAGTAATCACCCATAACTCTTCTACATTCACCCACGTGATTACCACCACATTGGCCACAATGGGGAATTTGGGGACCACCCCCAACTTGTGCCTTCGGAGGAGGCACCCTTGCATTAGCAACCCTCATATTTAAACTTTAGCCTTGATGAAATCGGCCAAACCCATCACCACTTTTGAAATTGGAGAACCCACCATCAAGTCAGCCCCTCTTAGCTTTACTCACTCTCCTTTCCTTAAGCTTTTCTCCCTCAATTTGCTCGGCATAAGTCATAAGTGTTGAGATGTCCATATCTCAAATAAGCATAGTCGTACGACATTCCTTCACCACTTAATCCAAGACACCCGAAATAAATTTATGCATTCTTGCCTGGGGTTAGATACAAGCATGGGAGTATACTTAGAAAGCTTAGTAAATTTGAGAGAATAATCCCTCATAGTCATACCACCCGGTTGAAGATTGATGAACTCAGTCATTATTGCCTCTTAAGCTCAAGAGGAAACCGGTCAAGGAAGGCCATTTTGTACTCTTTCCAACCAACCTTGACATCAACCATCCTTTCCACTAGCCACTGATTATACCACACTTGGGTCACATCTTTCAAATGATATGTAGCCAACTCAGCCTTCTCCTCAGAACTAACACCCATAATATTCAACACCTTAGTGAGTTCATCAATGAACTCTTGAGCATCCTTGTCCACCTTTGAGCCAAAGAACTCCAGAGGGTTCATTCGGTTGAAATCCCTCACCCTAGAGGGCGGAGTACTAATAGTTGTGGGATTAGCTGGCCGGGCTTGGTTAGCCACCGCACTGGGCCAACATAGACACCACATTCCTAAACTCTCATGAGACACTAACTCCTCTACCAGTGCCCGAGGAGCTTGTTCCTCAAGTTCTAGGGCTTGCGGGGGAAGGGAGCTCTTCTGGGAGGCATGTTCTGAAAGAGCGACAAGAATACCAAGAGTTTAGGGAATGTATCGTAACAACTCACAACATGACATAGGGAAATAATGAAATGAGACAAAACTCCTAAAATGTCATCATAGCCTCCCATTCATAAGTATGGCGCACATTACACCCATGAACAAGACTCTAATCGACATGACATGTTGGACTCTGAGGATTATTTACAAACCTAGGGCTTTGATACCATCTTTGTCATGACCCAGAAGTGGGGCCTAGATGTGACATGGTGAAGGAGAACCCGAAAGTGCTCAATCAAGCCATCATAGCATCATTACTCATATCATTGGTTTGGAAGTGCGCAAATATAAACATATAGCTCATATTTCTAAGGTGAACGGAGATTTAGACTCAAGCTATGGGAATATTGTTGGGAGTGGGATGAACATGGATCACATAGCACATAACAAGTATTTCTAAGGGGTGGTTAAATAGGACTCAAGTTATGGGGGCATACCGGGTTAGGGGACTTTCCACATAAGAACATTCCCAAAATTCACAAGCCTAATACTTAATCATAAGCATAATTGGAACATCATTCCCATTATCAAATCTCAATAGCCATAATATCTCAACAAAACATAATACAACGTGTAAGAGTTTAACATGTCCAATATAGCCTCTACATAAGATAGAACTGGGCTTCGACATAATCTGGGCTCACCCTCAAGTCATAAAGAAAGGAAAATAAAATGATACAAGAAAGATAGAAAGTTGCTATCACCCTTGAACAAAATGGCTCACCACAAGCAGGTAGCTTCAAAGATATCACTCATCGTCCAATGGAAGATAGAGGTCGTCACTGGTCCTTACATGGTTAGAACATGTAGACAAAGAGTATGGGTTAGCACATAATATGCACTAAGTATGTGGGCATGCAATGCATATGACATATTAATATGACCAAACAAGATTACAAGGGAACAAGTGATACGAAAGGAATGCACTTAGCCAAAAGGTGAATATATAATAACAATATGCCATGCCATGATGCATGAAATACAATCCTATGATCAATATATAGCAGGGATGTGACCTCAACCGACAATATGGAAGACCCGAATGAGCCACTACCCGGATCCGGACTACTTACCCCGTAGTACCCAAATCACCCTTGAAAGAAGGGGAAACATGCAAGTCATCCCATATAGGGAGAAATCCCATGGTGGCACATGGTTTAATGGAAAGGAGTATGGATCCTATGTAGATAGTCCACCCGCCTTCAATCCCTCGATACTAAGTCTCATCCCATGGGAATACATATAGGTACATGCAACTTCAAATCGAAAGACCTACATTCATTTCAAACCATGCATCATTAGTTAAAACCAAACCATAGTACAAAGTTATGTTCATGCTTAGGCCAAAGGCCATCAAGAGTTTACAAAAACATTTTCATGTAAATTCCATGTCAATGCATTAAGAGTAGCTCATCTACATAGCTTATCATATCAAGCATTAAAAATATGTCAATATGGTGCAAGCACCCAATATGCTCAAAGAGCCATGATGGAGAGACTATGTGATCACAAGCCTTTAACATAACATTCAAACATGAGTTTCATCAAGAGTTTCAACATACAATATCCATGCATATGCCATGAATGAGGATCAAGAACATGGGTAATGGAATTCAAACTTAAATTCACAATTTTAAAGATAATTCATCATAAATCATGTGAAAATCCATAAATAAAGCTTAATGCAATTTATCCATGCATAATTAAATCATAAAAGGGACATGCAGTTTGATTCATCAAGGGTTTCCATGAACATTCATAAAATTCAATCTTAAAACATGTTTAGATCACCTAAAAACTATAGCACATAGTTTCCAACACTAAACTACATCAATAATTGAAGAACCCATAACTTGAAGAAACTTAAAATCATAATTTAAAGGTTAGGGTTCTTGGGTCTTCAAGGATGGAAGAAAATCCTTGAAACAAATCTCACATACCTCAAAATGACTAAAAGAATTGAAGATTCAAGTGAGCAAGGTAGTCTTCCCCAAATTTCTTCAAGCTTCAACAATGGAGGTCAAGAGCGATTTAGGATTCCTCAAAGTATATAGATGAGGCTTAGAATGGATGAATCAGGGTTTGGGTGTGGATTTAGGGGTTTAGGGGACTTTAGGATGCTTAAAAGGGGCCTAGGGATTAATTAAATCATGAAATTACCATTAATGAAACGGACCCTTAACTGTAAAGCAGTGTCAAACGGAGAAGCTACAGTGGTCGTGTAACCCTCTCACGGATCGTACAAGGGGTCGTCCACTATGCCTTAGCCAAATCTTCAACGCGAACTCTAGGAGAACTTTTTGGACCACTTGACGAGGTCTTTCACGGGCCGTGTGGTTTCACACAGACCGTGCACTGGTTCTTGGAGCCACACATTGCCCAAGAACCAACCCCCAACCTTGGCCAAGCTGCTGCCCCACTTGACGGACCACCAAATGGTTCGTTTGAGGTCTCACGGACCATGGGATTGTTCGTGAGCCATGCCTTGGGTTGTGGGGTGGGGCCATGCCACCCCCAACTCAGTAGACCATGGCACGGACCCCCACATAGACCGTGGACCCTCACACAGTCCGTGGTCTTTTCTTTGGGCCATTTTCAGGGCCTATTTCTAATGTCTTCTGAATTTTAAGCAGTCCCACTAATTTGGCCAGAAATTCCTCATACGAACTCTGAATCGAGTGAAACCAGTTGTGTTGTGAAGATAAATCAAAGAAATTAAATTTTATATGTAGTAGACCATACGGTTCAACCCGCATCAAAAGTTATGCTTCCTCAAAGTTCACTGTCCAAATGGCCTCTCTAGGCCACCAAATAATCCATTTTGTGTTCGGCCACTTAAACTCAACCCGTGGCTACCAAAAATCAACCATGTCCAGTATAACATCATACAAGACCAACCATAAGGAGTTTTCGAAAAATTTTGGGTCGTTACATTATCTCCCACTTGGAAACATTCGTCCTTGAATGGCTATAAATACGGCTTGAGGACATCAATCACAAAACAAGAGACATAGTACTCACAACTCAAGAGATCATGCATCATATAAAAAATATTTCAAAACTCATATCAAAACATCATTTAAATCCTTTTCGTGCCGATGAATGCATGAAATGTCATGAAACTCAAGAAACAAATATTAGGACAAATAAGGGGATATAACCTAGTATCCTAGGCTTGAGTAGATTGGAAGAGGTAGGGATATCGATCCATCGTGTCCAACAGCTAGTCAAACTTATATGTCGCTCTACCAAACTCTACCTCTATATCGTGAGGGCTACCGGGCAATCCCTCAAGAAACCCATCGGGAAATTACTAACAACCGGAACCGATTCAAGCCTAGGTGTTTCACCCTTCACATGTCTACCCCACACCATACGGTAAATTCTCCCCTTACAATTACAAGATCCCAACCGATACCTCTTTATAGGTCAAGCTCTCTTCAACTCCAACACCTTCCAAAAGCACAACCAACCAAAGTTACGAATTCATTTCCCTTAAATCTGAATATGGCTTGGTGGATGTCGAGTCCAGCACACACAACCGACTTTGATACCAAATAATACCATCTCCCCTTGGGAGGAAACCTCCACCCTTCTTTCCGCAACCAATCCACTCCAAGAGTGACATTAAAATCATCTACAAATCTCAAGTCCCATAAAACCATGAGGATTTACTTCATGCAAGTCAGAGATAGAACAACCCAATAGTTTCCTCTTTTTGAGAAACAATAGACCCTTCCATGGGATTTAAACTAAGGAGGGTTCCCTAAAATATTTTGGACTCAAACCAAGCATAACAGTCAAAAGGGGAATCAGAAAACACAAATTTGCACTTGGGTCAAGCCAAGAATAAACATACATCAAATTGAAAACTTTCAACTTACCAGCCACTATGTTCGGAGTCTCTTCCGCTTCCTGTCGAGTAGGAAACACATCTAACCCGTTGTTTCTAGGAGTACCTGCTTGTTGTTATTTCTGTTGGCCTTGATCACTTTTAGTAACCTTGGGACGGTCAGAAACTTTGTGACCCTCGTCACCACACCCAAAATAAACACCTAGATCCCTCAAGCATATACCGCCATGATTCTTCCCACACCTACCACACTGATGTCGTAACAATCCACCTCCAATCGAAGTCACTTGATCTCTCCTCACCTTCCTTGGACAATTATAGACCTTGTGTTCCAAACCACCACACCCATGGCAAGCACTTGAAGCCGTTCTATATTCACCTCCATAACGCTTTCCGCATCGGCCACAATGAGGAGTTCGGAGACCACCCCCAATTTGTGCCTTAGGGGGAGACACCTAAGGATTAGCAACTCTCATACCTGAACCTTGGCCCTGTTGAAATCGGCCAAATCAACCACTCCCAGAGTTGTAGAACCCGCTATTATACCAGACCCTCTTGGTTTCACGTACCCACTTCTCCTTGAGCCTTCCACCCTTATTTTGCTCAACATAAGTCACGAGACTAAACATATCCATTCCTCGAATAAGCGTATCCATACAACACTCCTTTACAACCAAGTTAGAAATACCTGAGATGAATTTGTGCACCCTAGCATGGGGATCCGAAACAAGTATAGGAGCATACTTGGAAAGCTTAGTGAACCTAAGGGCATAGTCCCTCACCGTTATTTTGCCCTGTCGGAGATTTGTGAACTCGATTATCTTGGCCTCTCTAACCTCAAAAGGGAAGAACCGATCAAGGAAGGCCACTTTGAATTCTTTCCATTCAACCTTAACATTCACCATCCTCCCCACAAGCCATTTGTTGTACCACCCCTGTGCTACATCCCCAAGTTGACAAGCCACTACCTCAGCCTTCTCCTCTGAACTCACACCCAAGGCATTCAACACCTCGGTGAGTTCTTCAATAAACTCCTAAGCATCTTCATCAACCTTAGAGCCAAATAATTCTGGAAGGTTCGTAAGGGTGAAATCCCTCACTCTTGAAGTCAGAGTACCAATGTCCACTGGATTCACCGGACGAGCTTGGTTGGCCACCCCATGTGCCAACGTAGAGACTACATTCCTGAACCCAGCATCGAACGCCTGCTCCTCAACCAGTGTCCGGGGAGCTAGTTCCTCAACTTCAGGAGCATGATGGGGAAGGGAAAATCTTCTGGGAGGCATTTTCTGAAAGAGCGAAAAACGTACAAAAGTTTAGAAAGAATCATTATATGATCTCATAGAACAACATAAGGAAGAAGTGAAACGAGACAATTCTTAGAAATGTCGTCATAGCCTCTTGTTCATAGACATGGAGTGTATCACACCCATGAACAAGAATCTAATCGACGCAGCATGTTGGACTACGAGGATCATTACAAACCTAGGGCTCTGATACCATCTTTGTCACGACCCGGATAGGGGCCCTAGATGTGACATGGCGAAGGAGAACCCAAAGGTCCCTGATCAAGACATCATAGCATCATTATACACATCATTGGTTTAGAAGCGCGGAAGCTAAACACATTACACATAAGCACTAAGGGATTTGTGACTTGGGACTCAAGCTATAGGGATGTTGTCGGGAATGGGACAAGCATGTATACACATAGCACATAGCAATAATCTCTAAGGGAACGGGTAAATAGGATTCCACTATGGGGGCACACCGGGATCATGGGACATTCCACATAAGCACATAGTCATTCACCATTCCTAGCATTCATATCATAATCAAGGCTAAATAGCATAGTTTTACATAACAAAAATGTTCAACATACAAGTCAACGTACAAGACTCTAGAATGGTCCAACAAGCCTCTACATGAATAAGTGGGGCCTCGACAAGCTTGAGGCTCACCCTCAAATAAAAGAGAATAAACAACAAAAAATAAAATAGGTAGATAGATGGTGGCTATTTCCCTTGAACAAAAGGGCTCACCACTAGCAAGGTCTTCACAAATGATCAAGTGTCATCCTGTAGAATGTAGATATCGTCTCCGGTCCTTACATGGTTAGAACATGTAGACAAACAATATGAGTTATCACAATTAAGCACTAAGTATGCGGGCATGCAATGCACACGACAAAATAGTATGACCAAGAAACATGAAAAGGGGACAAATGATACGAAAGGAGTGCACGTAGACAAAGACTAATATAACAAGATGCTATGCCATGATACATGAAATGCAATCCTATGATCAATATATAGCGGGGATGTGACCTCAACCGACAATATGGAAGAATCGAGTGAGCCACTACCTGGGTCCGGACTGCTTGCCCAGTAGTACCCAAATCACCCTTGAAACAAGGGGAAACATGCAAGTCATCCCATATAGGGTGAAATCCCATGGTGGCAAATGGTTTGACCGAAATGAGTATGGACCCTGTGGAAATAGTCCACCCGCTTCCAATCCCATGATACTAAGTCTCATGCCACGGGAATACACATAGGTACATGCAACTTCAAATCGAAAGACCTACATTCTTTTCAAACCATGCATCATTAGTTTAAACCAAACCATAGTACAAAGTCATGTTCATGGTTAGGCCAAAGGCTATCAAGAGTTTACAAAATCATTTTCATGTTCATTCCATGTCAATGCATTAAGAGTAGCTCATCTACATAGCTTATCATATCAAGCATTCAAAACATGTCAATATGGTGCAAGCACCCAATATGCTCAAAGAGCCATGACGGAGAGACTATGTGATCACAAGCCTTTAACATAACATTCAAACATGAGTTTCATCAAGAGTTTCAACATACAATATCCATACATATTCCATGAATGAGGATCAAGAACATGGGTAATGGAATTCAAACTTAAATCCACAATTTTAAAGATAATTCATCATAAATAATGTGAAAATCTATAAATAATGGTTAATGCAATTTACCCATGCAGAATTAAATCATAAAAGGGACATTTAATTTGATTCATCAAGGGTTTTCATGAACATTAATAAAATTCAAGCTTAAAACATGTATAAATCACCTAAAAACTACATAACATAGTTCCCAATACTAAACTACATTAATAATTGAAGAACCCAAAAATGAAGAAATTTAAAATCATAATTTAAAGGTTAGGGTTCTTAGGTCATCAAGGATGGAAGAAAATCCTTGAATCAAATCCCACATACCTCAAAATAACCAACGGAATTGAAGATTCAAGTATGCAAGGTCGTCTTCCCCAAATTTCTTCAAGCTTCAACAATGGAGGTCAAGAGCAATTTAGGATTCTTCAAAGTGTATAGATGAGGCTTAGAATTCATTAATAAGGGTTTGGGTCTTAATTTAGGGGTTTAGGGGACCTTAGGATACGTAAAAGGGGCTTAGGGATTAATTAAATCACAACATTACCATTAATGAAACGGACACTTAACTGTAAATCAGTGTCAAATGGAGCAGCTACAGTGGTCATGTGACCCTCTCACAGACCGTACAAAGGGTCGTCCACCATGCCTTAGCAAAATCTTCAACGCGAACTCTCGAAGGACTTTATGGACCACTTGACGAGGGGATTCACGGGCTGTGTGGCTTCACACGGACTGTGTACTTGTTCGTGGAGCAACACATGGCCAAAGAACCAACCCCCAGCCTTGGCCAAGCTTCTTCCCCACTTGACAAACCACCAAACGATCTGTTTGAGGTCTCACGGACCGTGGAGTGGTCCGTGAGCCATGCCTTGGGTTGTGGGGTGGGTCCATACCACCCCTAGCTCAGTGGATCATGACACGGACCTCCACATGGACTGTGGACCCTCACATGGTTTGTGGTCCTCGCCTTGGGCCATTTTTAGGGCCTATTTCCAATGTCTTCTGAATTTCAAGAAGTCCCACTGCCATAACTTCCTCATACGAACTCCGAATCAAGTGAAACCAGTTGAGTTCCGAAGCTAAATAAAAGATCTTCAATGTGATATGTATCAGACCACACGGTTCAAACCGCATCAAAAGTTATGCTACCTCAAAGTTCACTATCCAAACGGTCTCTCTAGGCCACCAAATGATCAATTTTGTGTTCGGCCACTTAAACTCAACCCGTGGCTACCGAAACTCAAGCATGACTAGTATAAAATCATATAAGACCAACCATATGGAGTTTTCAAAAACTTTCGAGTCATTACAAGTGTCCCAACACAATGTCGTCCTTCACCATGAAGTGACACTTTTACCAATTCAGAACAAGGTGACATTCATCGCATCTCCAAAGCACATCATGAAAATACCTCAAGAAATATTCTAATGAATCTCCAACCATACTGAATTCATCCATGAACACCTCAATAGTGTCCTCCACCATATTTGAAAAGATGGATAGCATGCATCTATGGAATATTGCCGGAGAATTACATAGTCCGAATGGCATCCTCTTGATTGTGAAGGTTCCATAAGGACATGTAAATGTAGTGTTCTCTTAGTCCTCTGGAGCAATAGAAATCTTATTGTAGCCCAAATAACCATCAAGAAAATAGTGCCAACCCTTACACGCTATGGGAACTAGCATTTGATCCATAAATAGCGTAGGGAAGTGTTTTTCTCTGTTGATGTATTGAGTTTACGATAGTCCATGCAAACCCTCTAACCTATGAATGGTCTTATGGGAATAAACTCATTGCTAGCATTAGGAACCACAGTGATACCTCTCTTTTTTAAACAAATTATCTCACACTCACCCATTCACTGTCAACGATCAGATATATCACCCCTGCATCTAACCATCTATTGATTTCATTTTGTAGAACTTCTTACATTGGGAGGTTGAGACGTCGTTGGTGCTCAATGCTCGACTTATAATCCTTGATAATCTGAATTTTGTGAATGCATTTGTTAGGTGGGATGCTAATGATGTCTGCAATCATCCACCCAATAGCCCTTTTGTATCTCTTGAGTAGCGATATCAATGCCTCCACCTGTTCATCATTAAGATCTGCAATAAAAATAACAGACAAAGTATTGTTAGTACCAAAAAACACATAACTCAGGTGAGCTAGAAGATCCTTCAACTCCAACACTGGTGGCTCCTCAATGGATAGTCTATTTGGTAGGGACTCTCGATTTCTCAAGTCCAACTCAAGCTTGACTTGATTTCTAGAGAAACCAGGTGCTCCCAATGCCTTTAATGCCTCATCATAGTCTAGGATGCCATCACTACTGAAGTTCATTAACATAGCTTATAGAGTTTAGACACCTAGTCTTTCCTCAATTGGTACCTGTGGTTGCACCTCATCAATGCTCTGGTTAACACAGACAACCTTCAAATCATCAGGTTTCTTCATGGATTAGCAAACATTGAAGGCAACTTCTTCATCATTTAATCTAAACTTGAGTTAACCAAATTGCATATCCACCAGTGCTCAACCAGTGGCTAGGAATGTCTTCCCAAGATGATTTGGACATTGACCTCAACTTCATAATAAAGTATCACGAAGTCTACGTGGAATAAGAAATTCTCAACTTGAACTAACACATTATGTAGTATCCCCATAGGCTTCTTCCTTGTCTTGTCAGCCATCAACAACTATATTGTACTCGATGTGGGGGCTTCCAAGCACAACTGCTTGAGCACTGCAAAAGAAATTAAGTTGATGTTAGATCCTAAATCGCATAATTCCTTTGCAGTTAAAGACGTTGATAGTTCAAGGTATGGTGAATGCTTTGGGATCCTCCTTCTTCTGGACTATGGACCTTATAGAAATAACTCCACAATGATAAAGGTCTTGATTAAGCTATCGACTCACTGTCTTCTTCTTAGTCACAAGATCCTTCATGAACTTTCCATACCCGAACATTTTGTCTAATGTATCATTGAGTGGGAGTCTAATAGATAGTTGCTTAACATTGAGATGAAGTTCTAAAATTTCCCCTCCTCTTCCATCTTCATGAGTCTCCGAGGGATGGAGGTGGAGGACTAGGTATGGGTTTCAAATTCTTTGGTGTCACCACTTCAACGCTCGTTCCATTCTTGTCTTGCTCATCCCTTGTCTCTGCATCCTTTCTCTCTATCGTCTCCACATAAACCATATTATCATCTACCAACATCAGTGGGTCAATCATCTTCTTCCCACATCATGTTGTCACTGCCATTCACTACCCATCATTCATTGGCTTTTATACTATCTTTCTTGGCAGTGTACCCTTTTGACACAGATTCAACTTATAGACATCGGATAAAATTGCTACTCCAACTACTTAAATAGCTACAGAGCGAGACTCGATTTTTTGGTTTATACCTAAGATGTTTGCTTTCATCCCCTAAAAGTTCTCATCCTATGCGGCAACCTTCTTTAACAACTTGTCAAACATCTCCTCAATGCACGAACTATTAGCCCCATCATGATTATATGGTGGCACATACGGACCATGTCTATACCCATATATGTGCCACGACCAAAACCTAGGTCCTAGACATGACAGGATGAATGGGAAACCCAAAGGTAACCCAAACAAGCCTCTTAGTATATCATTTTCACATCCCCAGTTGTGGAAGCATAATTAAAAAACAAGCAAGTAACAAATAATTCTAAGGGAAGTGGGACTTCAAACTCAAGCTATGGGAATGTCACAAGGAAGCGGATATTCATGAATCACATAACAAATAAATGGAAGGGTAAGTATGACTCATGCTATGGGGATGTTATAGGAACTTGGGACTTCCATCACATCATCAACATATAACAACCATATGATGAAAAAAGGGACTAAGGGACGTCTTCCATAATTACATAAGTATAATAAAAGTCAAGCTCATAATATACATTTCAATATCAAACAACACCTCTAATACGAGTGAAACAAGGGCTAAGACATCTCCCAGGATCACTCTCAAAAGATAAATATCCAAAAATTTACAAGTCTTGGCAAAAGCATGAAAGTAAAGTGGATATTGTCCCCGGAGTGGAGGACTCACCAATAAAACTCTTCAAATATCTGACTAGCCACATGGAGGAGTAGGATGAATAGGAGCTCTAATCCCTACATGGTTAGATCATGTAGGCAAAACGTATGTGCTAGTACTTGGAAGGTACTAAGTATGAGGGGTGCAATGCAACAAGGGAATATAATCCACAATTAAACAATATGCATAATCATAGTGAATAGTGATAAGCTCAATATGACAAGAATGATCAATGCCTTAGTCAAACATGCATGAGGATAACCAAATCATAAAACGTATCATACTTAGATAGGAAGGGACCATAACCGATAATTAAGACCAAGGAAGCTAATACATGGAATCCTGGTGCTCATTCCACACCGAATAAATGAGTGGTCTACTTTACCAAGGTAAACCAAAGACTTACCTTACGGGAACATCCCATTGTTGGAAAATTATTTTACAAATACCTAATGGGAAAAACACTCTTTTTTGTTACCTTATGGGAACTCTCCCTTTTTGGTAAATTACAAGATAAGAGCCTTACGTGAACACCACCCTTTTGGATAATAAAATGTAGAACCCTTACGAGAACCCTACCCTTTGCAAACATTAGGTGGCATGTACCTTATGTAAACTCCCTCTTTTCGGTTAGTCATGTAACAAGCAATTCACAACCTATGGTGACAAAATTGTTAAGGGGCAATGGCTAACTACCAAAGTCCACTCAGTGCTAGGTCACCATTCCTAAAAAAGATTGAAATCATACTTGTATTCATAATAGTAAAAGCATCATAATGTCATAATATTTTCATAGAGTAGCTCATCAAAAACCAAGCTTCATAATATCAAAATAGGGTCGCATAACTTTCATAAATTTCACATTATTTTACATCTCAAGCATGCATAACAACCCTTCAAGTTTCATAACATTCATAGTCAATATGTTTTACCATAAGACTTTCATCATCAAAGAAACTTGTCACATAACTTGATCAAAACATGGTGGGTATATGTACATATGCTTAAAATTATGCAACTCAAGAGTATAAGACATGAGAAAAGTAAAATCAATTCATTTTGAAGTCATTCAAATTAACCCACCAATATTGTAGTAAAACCACAGTTTGGGTATCATGAAATCCAACTAAAATTTACAAGTTCATCCATAGCTTTCATGGAATCATAAAGTACATAGCTTTGATATCATAAAACTCATCATAACATCAACCCTAATGAGTATTCATGCATAATAAATAAATACTTGAAGAATTCCAACATAAATCATGTATACAATGCATAATAAGATTTATCCATAAAGAATTCAACCTTAAAAAATCATGAAATTTTGTAAAAGGAGAAGGATTGGATCCTAGGTGGAAGAATCCCCATGAGTAAAGACCACATACCTTAATCTTGGATTTTCTTGAAGAAAAGCTTAAGGAAGACTTGGGATTTAATTGGGTTCTTGAAATCCAAAGCAAGTTCTTGAGATTGATGAATGAGTTGAGAAGATTGGAGAGGGTTTTTTATAGTATTTCGTCAGGTTTAGGGCTATAAAATATCTGAAAAATGAGGGACTCCCGTATGTATAGGCATTGGGTTATTACCCAATTTTCCATAAGTGAAATAGGAAATTAAGGAACTTTTTGACATAAAGCGTGAGAAGGCCGTGACACGGACTTGTTACAATTTAGTGTATTTCGTGCAATGTTCAATTTGTCTTCCTCATTTTGGCCTATGAATGAGTTTAGGACATTTTTACTCTAGTGGGTGACAAGTCCGTGACACAGACTAGCCTCATACTTTTCTAGATAAGCGCCAAATCACCTAAAAAATTATTTTTTGCTACGGGTCATATAAAAATCAAAGTCCACCCCTTTCCTAAATAATTTTCCCCTTGAAAATAAATATGAACTCGGATTTGTGAAATCATGCATGGATTTCAAGAATATTCAAGCAATACACTATAGGGCATTTCTTCGAGGCACGTGAGAGATATTAGAATGTCTCCCTCTTGGGAACATTCATCCTCGATGTAAACGAAATGTACGTAAGAAGAGCGATTACACAACTTTCAACCCAACATGAATGCAATTAGTACACTTAAACATCATTTTCAAAAGTTTCAAACATATACAAAAAAACAATAACCAATACTTGTTACCATGAATATGTATTCATGAAAAAATGACATAAGGGTTGGAATTGAAGGCTTGACATCATAGATAGGAATTAATTCACTACCTTAGGATTGAATAGAGTGGAAGAGGTAGGGATATCGCTTCTTTATGTATGCTTCGGCTTTCCAAGTGGCTCTTTCGACTTGTCGATTCATCTAAAGTACTTTGACAGATGCCACATCTTTGTTTCTCAACCTCTTCACTTGCCTATCTAATATTTCCACTGGTATATCCTCATCGGTCAAGTTTTCGTCTACAACACCCACAAATTCCAAAGGAACTATAGAACTTCGGTCAGCTACACACTACCTCAACATCGATATACAGAAGACAGGATGAACTAAACTCATCTCCATAGGCAGCTCAAATATATAGGCAACCTTACCAATTCACCCCAAAATTTTATGAGGCCCTACAAACCATGGGCTCAACTTTCCTTCTTAAAAAACTGGACCACACCTTTCATGGGTGAGATCTTCAAATATACCCAATCATCAACATTAAACTCAAGATATCTCCTCCTCACATCAGAGTAGGACTTTTGCCTACTTTGAGCTGTCTTTAGTCTCTCTCTTATCAACCTTACCTTCGCCAAATCTTTCATAACAAAATTTAGACCGGTCAAGGCAACTTTCCCCACATCAAACTACCCACCCAAGGATCATCAATGCCTACCATATAAAGCATCAAAGGGAGCCATTCAAATGCTAGAGTGATAGCTATTATTGTAAGAAGATTCAATAAGTGGAAGGTGCTCATCCCAACTACCCTTAAACTCCAAAATGCAAGGCCTAAGCATATCCTCAAGAGTTTGAATTATTCTTTCATCTTGACCATCAATTTGAGAATGAAAGGTCATGCTAATCTTGATATTGGTACCAAGACCCTTTTGGAAGGATCTCCAAACAAAGGTTTCACGACCCAGATAGAAGGCCTAGATGTGACATGGAAAAAGAAGACCCGAAGACCCTCCATCAAGCCATCATAGCATCATTACACACATCATCAGTTCGGAAATGCGGAACCTAAACATATAACACGTAAGTTCTAAGGAATTGGGGACATGGGACTCAAGCTATGGGGAAAATAACGAGAATAGGACAAGCATGCTTGTACATAGCACATAATAATAAATTCTAAGGACAAGGGGAAATAGGATTCCATTACGGGGGCACACCGGGATTATGGGACTTTCCATATAAGCACATAGCTATTCACAATACCCATCATGCATGTCATAATCATAATAAGAGAGACATTATCATAAATCCAGCAAAATAGCATCGTATTACATAGCCAAATATCCAACATACAAGCCAACGTACAAGAGTATAGATTTTTCCAATAATGCCTCTACATAGATGAGCGGGGCCTCGACAAGCTTGAGGCTCACCCTCAAGACATAGAAAGTAAATACTTAAAATAAAGTGGTAGATAGAAAGTGTCTATTGCCTCTGAACAAGAGGGCTTACAACTAGCAAGTCATCAATAGAATATCAAGCATCGTCCAGTAGAATGTAGATATCACCGTCGGTCCCTACATGGTTAGAACATGGAGAATATAATATAGGTTAGCACAATTAAGCACTGAGTATGCGGACATGCAATGCATATGACAAGTATAGTATGACAAAACAACATGCCAAGGGGACAAGTGGTACGAAAGGAATGCACTTAGCCAAAGAATAGTATAACAATATGCCATGCCATGATGCATGAGATGCAATCCTACTTTCATATATAGAGGGGATATAACCTAAACCGACAACATGGAAGACCCAGACGAGCCACTATCTGGATCCGGTCTACTTGCCAAGTAGGACCCATAGATCCCTTGAACAAGGGATAGCATGATATGGGAACCCCTATCTAGGGATTCAAAACCCATGGTGTCACATGGTTTGAAGGAAAGGGGTGAAGCCCAATCCCTCGATGTTAAGTCTCATCCCACGGGAATACGTACATATATACATGCAACATCAAATCGATAGGCTTACATTCTTTGCAAATCATGCATCATTAGTCATGTCAAATCCATCGTACAAGGAACATGTTCTTGCTTAGGCCAGAGGCCAACAAGAGTTTCTAAAACATTACATGATCATTCCATATCGATGCAATAGGAGTAGCTCATCTACATGGGTTTGTCAAATAAGCAATCAAGACATTATCATGGGGATGCAAGCATCCAAGGTGCTCAAAGAGCCATGGCAAGGGACTATGTGATCACAAGTCATAATATTACATGAATACATGAGTTTCATCAAGGATTCCAAAGCAACAATAACCATGTACATGCCATGAATGTGATACAAGATCATGGGTAATGGAATCAAGACTTTATTTCACAATTTGAAAGATATTTCATCATAAATCATATAGAAATATATGAATAAGTCATAATGCAAGTTACCCATGCTTAATTAAATCATGAAAGGGACATGCACTTTGAATCATCAAGGATTCCAATGAACGTTCATGAACTCAAGCTTAAAATCATGTTTAAATCACCTAATAACTACAACACACAATCCCCAACACTAATCTACAAAAATATTGGAAGACCCCATAACTTAATTGAAAGCTAAAAAAATCAAATTTAAAAGGTTAGGGTTCTTAGGGTCTTCAAGGATGAAAGAGGATCCTTGAATCATGTCCCACATACCTTAATTTCATCAAAGAATTGCAAGGGCAAACTTGGTCAAGGTTGTCTTCCACAAATTCTTCAAGCTTTCTTCAATGGAGGGTAAGAGGATTTTAGAATTCCCAAAGTGAATGTACGAGACTTAGAATGAAAGAATTAGGGTTTGGGGATTTATTTAGGGGTTTAGGAGACATTTTTTTTTTTTTTTTATAGGGAAATGGCCAACGTCAAGAGGTTCCCCAGCCTCTTAACCGGCCAGGGGTTGAGCAAC
>JBCEWC010008521.1:0-19859 GCA_038996855.1 Solanum aculeatissimum | reverse complement strand
AGACCTACCCAGGAAGAGTATCATCATAAAGCATTTAATTAAAATGAACAAATCACGCGTAGACGCTTCACCCCCCTATTAGGTTATAGCTTTCAAATAATCACTAAAAAAATTTATGAACTTTAAATTTACAAATGTTTCTTCATCTTGGGCTTCACTTTGTCCCTTTTAGTCTCATTTTTAAATTGATAATCAAAACTAATATTTTTGCATATACTAATAATTAAATGAACATTTTGAATCCCATTTTAACACATTGGCATTTATCCTTGAAGTTAACAAGAAAATAAAAATGCAAGCACATTTGACTAAACTTAAATCCTCTTAATAGTATCAACAAAATGAAATTATAATGAAACAATAAAAACTATATATATAATTAAAATAATAATTTATAATAAGACTAATTCAACAATTTAGAAAGTAAATACGCAATATGTCACACATGGTTCATATACATCTGCTTCTATTATTTATCTCTAATTTTAGTATATTGATTAAAAGATAGATAACAACAAATTTGAAAAGGGGGCAGATTTGAAGAATAAATCAGATAAGCAAAAGCATCATTGAATCATTACTTAAGCATATCAAACAACAACAACATAACTAGTGTGATCCACAAGTGAGGTCTGAGAAGGGTAAATGTACGCAGAACTTATCACTACCTCATAGAGATAGAGAGGTTATTTTCGGGAAGCATATCAAAGGAAGATAAAAATGTAATAGTAAAATAAAAATATGACAGGTTGGTTAAAAGTTGAGAAACTTCTAAGTTCATATAAAGGTCTTTATTCATGTGGAAAAAGATATTCCTATCTTTTTCTCAGATGCAGAGTTACTAATATTTTTCATCTAGATCATCAAATGTAAACTAAAAGTTTGATTGTGTTTCTGGTCTTCTAAATTTTAACATGACTCTTTTACGTTTAGATGGTGAAAAAAAATATATATATATATACGTCACACTTCAATTTCTCAGATCGTGTTGGCGCCTACCGTAACCCACCAATAAGTAAGGCAATTTGTAATTTGGAACTGTAAGTAATGGATATTTGGGGGGAAACTAACAAAACTAAAACAACAAAGAGGGGTAGATACAAGACCAACTGAAAATATATAACTACAAAATACAAGAATCCCTCCCAAAACCTAGAAGTCACTAGTACAAAGTTGTTATATACACAAAATAAGGAGTACAAGTCCCAAAAGTGGACTTAAACAAGAGACTGATATCAATATCTAAGACAAGAAAAGAGCATTAGTAGAGACGACAAATATGACTATAGGATCTACACCAGCTACACCAGAAAAAATAGCACTACTATCAATAGAGCAAGTTAACAAGACTTACTACGAGTTCACAGCCACCCAAAAATATCAATTAGACCTATAACATGAATTCTAACACTTGAAACAAGTAAACTAACTATCCGGCCCCACTTCCAATCAATTCAACATGAATTTACACTTGCAACTTCAATCTAAAGAAAGTGAAACCGCAGCTTACCTATAGGTTAATCAAGCGCACTCCACAATACTTTGTCAGAGCTTTCCCCTTCCGTAAGGCCTTTGAACGTTATCATGCTGCCAAAACAGACTCACAACATCACAATGATCATTTAGACACTAAAATCATGAGAAACAAAGACCATCTAATTTCAGGGCCTAAAATGGGAAGTGTGGGACCTACATCCAAAACTTTAGAATTGACCAAAAAACCTAGTCCAAAATTATATCTCCAACTCAATTAACAATGCAACAATTAAATTCAGATCGAAAATCATCGCAAACGAACAAATAATCAGAATTAAAAAATTAAAATAAAATGTCAAAAAGTGGCAGCAACTACGGGTGGTAAAATTACAAGAAATAAGCCTCCAAAATTCTGAAATAAACCATCCCACAACGGTCCTCACAAAAAAACCACCATAAATAAAGCCAAGAATCACTGAAATGGACAATCACTGTCATGACCTGAACTTAAGGCCTAGGAGTGACATGGTGAATGGGAACCCGAGAGTCCCAAAATAAGCCTCATAGCATCCATACACATATCATTAGTTCGGAAGCACATAATAAATACCATAATCAATTAGTGATACTAAGGGATAGGGATAGATGAATCAAGCCATGAATATGGGAAAAGGACTCATTAGCACACAATCCAACACATAAGTCTAAAGGATGGGAATTCGGGACTTAAGCTATAAAGATGTCATAAGGAAAGGGGTTTGCATGAACTCACATAGCACAAAGCACATAAAAACTAAAAGGCAGGTAAATATGATGTCACGACCCAAGCCTAGGGCCTAGAGGTGACACGACGAATAGAAAACTCGAAGGCAACCCAAACAAGCCTCTTAATATATCATTTTCACATCCTTGGTTGCGGAAGCATAATTAAACAATCAAGCAAGTAACAAAGAATTTTACCGGCTACAAACTTGGCAATATCTCTTTTCATACCACCCCACCAATACACTTCCCTCAAGTCTCTATACATCTTTGTAGATCCAGGATGAATAGAGTAGGATGAGTTATGCGCCTCTTTTCAAGATCACTCCCCTCAATCCATCAACATTAGGCACACACAACCTACCTTGGTATCTAAGGGAACCATCTCCCCCTTAGGAGAAAACCTCCGCCTTACCATCCTTCATCAAAGCTTTCAATTCTAACACAGTGGGATCAAGGTCTTGTTTGGACTTGACCTCTTCAATCAAAGAATACTTGGAACCATCAACAATCACCACACCCCCCATTTTCAACTTCATTCAACCTAACACCCAACCTAGCTAACCGGTGAACTTCTTTAGCCAATTTCTTCTTACCATCATCAACGTGAGCTATACTCCTCATGGATACTCTACTTAGGGCATTGGCCATAATATTAGCCTTGTTGAGATGGTAATGCATACTCATATTATAATCCTTGAGGAGTACCATCCACCTTCTTTGCCTCAAATTAAGATCCTTTTATGTGAACACATATTGGAGACTCTTGTGGTCGGTGAACACATCTACATATACCCTATATAAATAATGTTGCCACATTTTCAAAGCAAATACCACGGTCGTTAATTCAAAATCATAGGTGGGATAATTACGTTCATGCACCTTTAGTTGCCTAGAGGCATAGGCTATGAATTTTCCACTTTGCATTAATACACACCCCAAACCTACCCTTGAAGCATCACAATAAACCACAAACCCTTGTAACCCTTTCGGTAGAGCCAAGATAGGAGCGGAGGTAAGCTTGTCTTTCAAAGTTTGAAAACTTTTTTCACATTCATCGGACCAAATAAATTTTTCCTTCTTTTGTGTCAATTTTGTCAAAGAGGAAGCAATTGAATAAAAAATATCCACAAACCTCTGGTACTATCCCACCAAGCCCAAGAAACTCCTAATATCCATTGGAGTCAAGGGTCTAGGCAAATTTCTTATCGCTTCCGTCTTCCTAGGGTCTACTTTAATTCCATAACTCGACACTACATACCCCAGGAATGCAACTTCTTTCAACCAAAATTCACATTTATCAAATTTGACAAATAATCTCTCATTCCTCAAAGTTTGCAACACCACCCTCAAATGATTCACATTCTCTCCCTAACTTTGGGAATATATCAAAATAGACCACTACAAACATGTCAAGGTAGGGTTTAAAGACACTATTCATAAGGTCCATAAATATCTTCGGTGCATTAGTTAAGCCAAATGATATCACAACAAATTCAAAGTGCCTATATCTAGTCCGAAAAGCTATTTTAGGAACATCACACTCCTTCACCCTCAATTCGTGGTATCCATACCAGAGATCAATCTTAGAAAAATTATTAGCCCCTTGTAGTTGGTCAAATAGGCCATCTATCCTTGGAAAAGGATACGTTTTCTTTTTGGTGACCTTGTTGAGTTGTCGGTAGTCGATGCACATTTTAAGGGATATGTCCTTCTTTCTTACAAACAACACTGGTGCACCCCAAGGTGACTTATTAGGCCTTATGAAACCATTCTCTAATAAATCTCTCAATTGGTCCTTCAACTCCTTTAACTCTACTGGGGCCATACGGTAAGGGGGAATGAAAGTGGGTTGAGTATCGAGAAGGAGGTCTATACCAAAATTTATTTCTCCTTTCGAGAGGAACACCAGGAAGCTCATCGAGAAAGATATCAAGGAACTCATTGACCACCAGGACTAACTCAATGGGAGGGGCTTTAGACTCAACATCCCTAACCCTTACAAGATGGTATATACAACCCTTGGAAATCAATTTTCGGGCCTTAAGACAAGAAATGAACCTACCCTTAACTAGAAAATTACGACCTTCCTACTCAAAGACGGGTTCATTAGGAAATTGGAACTTAACCTTATGAGTCCTACAATCAATGGAAGCATAGTATGCATGTAACCAATCCATCCCAAGAATGATGTCAAAATTTTCCATGTTAAGATCAATAAAATCACAAAGTAAAACTTTATGCAATATAGACACAATAATGAACTCACCAACGGGGGTAGACACCTCAAAGGATTCATATAATGTTTTAGAGCACACATGAAGCTTATTAGTAACAAAAGGGGAAATAAAAGAAAGAGTGGCACCTGGATCCAATAAAGCATACACATCAAAATCATAAACTTTTAACATACCAATAACAACATCGGGCACCCCATCTACTCCTTGTCTCCCTTTAAGAACATAAAACCAATTGTGAGGTGGAGCACCCCCCTTGTTGGCCACCTTGTGCTCTTTGATTAACATGAGCACCTTTTTATTGAGGACGACCATCTTTACCTTTGTTTGGATAATCTGCCATCTTGTGGCCCATTTTTCCACATCTGAAGCAAGCACCCACATCTCTATAGCATCTACCACCATGGTTCTTACAATACCTCACACATTTAGGAATAATTTGACCACCATTACCACCATAGGCCTTTGGATGAGGCACCCTATCATTATCAAATCTTTTATTTTAAGAATTTATGGACCCTTGGCCTTGGAATTTGTGGACTTGTTGGAAATGACCACCTTTACCACTTTGAAAGCCACCATCATATCGAGCCCTCTTGGACTCCCCACTCTTTCTTTCCTAAGCTTCTCCCCTTCAAGTTGTTAGGCATAATTCATTAGCCGAGACAAGTCCATATCACCTATAAGCATGGTGGTGTGACATTCTTTATTCACTTAATCGAATACCCATGACACAAATTTGTTCATCTTTGCCCTAAAGTCGGCAACCAAGTGAGGAACATATTTTGAGAGCTTATTGAACTTAAGAAAATACTCCCTCACACTCATGGAGCCTTGTTTGAGATTCATGAACTCCATCATCTTTGCCTCTTTTAACTAGCTAGGGAAGAAACAATTGAGGAAGGCGGCCTTGAATTCCTCCCATGGAATGAGATCATTATCCTCCCTCTCTTCCTTTCATTGAGTAAACCAAATTTGAACAAGGCCCTTAAGTTGGTAGGCTACAAGTTTTTCCTTATCTTCCAACTCACCCCTATAATAGCAAGCACATTATATGTCTCATCAATGAATTCTTGGGGGTCCTCTTCCATTTTGGATCCATAGAACTCCGGACGGTTCATCCTTGTAAAATCCCTAACTCTTGAAGCCAGGGTGGGAGCATGAGGAGCTTGGGATCCTTGGTTCAATTAGTTGGTCATGGTTTGTGCCAACATAGCAATGACATTCCGGTACTCGGCGTGCGTGACCCCTTTTTGTTCTTAGGGAGCTTGAGGAACCGAAAGGGCCGGATCACCCTCGGGTGTAGGAGCTCTTTGTGGCATTCTCCGTAGCGGCATTGATCTAAAAGAGCAAAAGACCATCCGTTAGGAAAAAAGGAATCCTTAATATAAATCTATAGCATGACACAGAGTATGAAAAAGTGAATCATTTCCTCAAATGTCTCATAGCCTCCTATTTATAGTTGTGGACCGCTTCAAACCATGAAAAAGACTCTACTTGACATGGTGTGCTGGATTTTCGAGGACCATTTACAAACCTAGTGCTCTGATACAAAGCTTGTCATGGCCCAAGCCTAGGACCTAGATGTGACACAGCGAATGGGAAACTTGAAGGCAACCCAAATAAGCCACTTAATATATCATTTGCACATCCTTTGTTGTGGAAGCATAATTAAACAATCAATCAAGTAACAAATAATTTTAGGGGAAGCGAGACTTTGGATTCAAGTTATGGGGATGTTTTAGGGAAGAGAATTTGCATGAATCACATAAAAAATAAAGTCTAAGAGGCGGGTAATTATGACTCACACTATGGGGATGTTACCGGGTCTTGGGACTTCCATCATATCATCAACAAATATCAACACATAGAGGGAAATAGGGACTAAAGAAAGTCTTTCATAATCACATAAGCATAATGAGAATCAAGCCCAATACATATATTTTTCATATTCAACGACACCTTTAATATGAATGAAACGGGGGCCAAGACTCCTTGGCTCCCCCTCAAAAGATAAGTATCCAAAAATATACAAGCCTTAGTTAAAGCATTAAAGTAAAGTGGATATTGTCCCCAAGTGGAGGACTCATCAATAGCAATCTTTAAATAATCAGGCTAGCCACGTGGAGGAGGAGGATGAATAGGAGCTCCGATCCTTACATGGTTAGATCATGTAGGTAAATGAAATATGTGTTAGTACTTGGAATGTACTAAATATGTGGGGTGCAATGCAACAATGAAACATAAACCACAATTAAACAATATGCATATTCATAGTGAATGGATATAAGCTTAATATGACATGAATGATTAATGCCTTAGTCAAACATACATGGGGGTATCCTAATCATAAATCATATCATACATAGATAGGAAGGGACCATAACTGACAATTAAACCAAGCGAGCTACTACTTGGAATCCTGGTGTTCACTCCACATAGAATAAAAGAGTGGTTTACTTTGCCAAGGTAAACCAAACACTCACTTTACGGGAACCTCTCTTTTTTGGAAAAGTGCCTTAAAAATACCTTGCGGGAATAATACCCTTGTTGGTTACCTTATAGGAACTTCCCCTTTTTGGTAGATTACAAAATAAGAGTCTTATGAGAATGTAGAAGCTTTACGGGAACTCCACCCTTTTTGGTTAGTCGTGTCACAAGCAATTCACAACCTATGGTGGAAACATAGTTATAGGACAATGGTTATCTACCAAGGTCCACTCGGTGCTAGGTCACAATCCCAATGAATATTCAAATCATACTTATAACCATAATAGGTGAAGCATCATAATGTCATAATATTCAAACCAAAGCTTCATAATATCACCGAAAGGGCTTCACATTATTCTTAACATTCATAACATTTTTTTGAGCTCATAACATGCTTTAATAGCCTTTTAACATTTTCAATATTCTCGATTCACATGTCTTATAATGAGACTTGTATCGACATAGAAGCTTGTTACATGATTTGATCAACATATGGTGGGTATGTGTACATAGACCTAGAACCTTGCATTTCAAGAGTATAATACATGGGAAAAGTAAAATTAATTTATTTGAAAGTCATTCGAATCAACCCACCAATATTATCGTAAAATCCCAATTTGGGTATAATGAAATCCATCTTGAAAATTTGAAATCTTTCAAAGTTTTCATAGTTACATCACACATAACTTCAATGGATATAAATCGACTCATAAAATAGGCTTTCAATAGATGTTCATGCTTAGTAAATCAATACTTGAAGAATCCAAACTCAACTCATGTGCATAATGCATAATAAAGTTTACCCATAAGGTATTTAATCTTAAAATCATGAAATTTAACAAGAGAAGAAGGATTGGCTTCATGGGTGAAAGAATATCCATGAATGAAGCCCACATACCTTGTGACTTAGTGGAGAAAATTTTGATTTAAAGATGGAAGAATTGAAACCCTAGCTTGCTTCTCTTGCTTGAGCTCTTCGAGGAGGCTTGGGAGAGTCTTAAGACTTGGTAAAATTTTTGGAGTGGAAAGAAATGAGTAATTTAGGGTTGCTTGTGTTGATAAGGTGTCATTTAAGGGGTGAAACAACGTAGTTTAGGCCTCAAATAACAAGAAATGTCAAAACTATCCCTTTTTAAAATCCTGCTGGAAAGGACCACGAGACCCCGTTTACGGGTCGTGGTCCAGTCTACGAGCCATAAAAGAGGTTTCGTCTTTTATCATATTAGAATTTCTAGAAACTGTTTCTCTGACTCCCAATTCCACGACACGACTTACATCTCGTAAATCTTTTTAAGGGTCGTCTGATAAGTTGTAGAACAAATCTCTGAAGGACCCTAATTTCACCAAGTTTGACCCTCATTCTATGAACAACGTTTATGATACGTGAAATAATATACGACCCATAAAAACTCTCGTACAAAGTTGGTCCTCAAAATTGAGCTACTAGAATTGCTCACGAACTACTATACGGCTCATACCTCGATCTACGACTCGTAAACCCCTTCGTAACAACTGGCACTTCAGAAAATTTCAGGACTCTTTTCTTGGACTTTCATACTTCTCTTGAGTGGGGCTTACATATGACTCACGCTATGGGGATAGATGGGATGAGGACTTTTAACATTTCTACACTTCATTATAACATAATATGCAACATAGCATCCCATCCATAAACATAGCTTATTTCGTATAAAGGAGTTAATGATGTCCAACAATGTCTCTAACACATGGATAGGACAGGGCCCAAGACAAGTCCCGGACTCACCCTCAAAGTAAAGACATAAAACAACATAACGTAGTAGGTAGATAGAAGGTGGCTTGTCCTTGGATGATAGGACTCACCACAAACAACTCTTTATTAATCAAGCTAGCCATCAAGAGGTGAAGGATGATAGTCTCTGGTCCCAACATGGTTAGATCATGTCCGCAAAAGAGTATGTGTTAGTACGTTTGAATGTACTAAGTATGGGGGCCTACAATGCATATGAACATAGTAAACCTGCATTCAACATTAGATGACAAGGGCGCATTTATAGAAATACGTCTATAAGAAAGAATATAATATCAATATGCCATGAAATCCATGATGAATGAATACCATAATACTTAATGTAGTGAGGATGTGACCTCAACCGACATATAAGACCAAGCGAGCTACTACTTAGAATTCCAATGTTTACCCTACACCGGAGGAAATGGTGATTTGCTTGCCAAAGGTAGACCACACTTCTCCTTATGGGCCTCCAATTTTAGAGAAAGTAACCTTACCTTACGGGCCTCCCATTTTGGTAAGGATTTTACATGAGCATAGCATAATCATCCACAAAAGGACATAAACATGAACATATGTTCTGCACATAGTTATAGAACTTGAGGATTTATATAAGGACCCTTGGGGATAGTCTCCCTCACACAAGTCCACTCGGTGCTAAGTTATCATTCCATGAGAATACATATACATATATGTTCTTTTAAAAGGAGAATAAGTCTTTACAAATCATAACAATGCATACGTAGGCTTAAAAACCAAACCTACTTCATAATCCTGCATACTTGGGCTAAAAAGATAAACCATACTTCAATTCATGAATACTTGCATAAGCGTAGCTCATTAATTCATATACATGTTGGTGAATCCTCACCCATAGTGCTTAAAAGTCATATCATAGACATTGTGTATCATATTCATGTCATACCAATACTTGCTTGAAAATATAGTCATAATCATAATTGGATCTTAGCCCACATAATAAACTTCATAAAAATCAATGTTCATGCATGCATATGTCATGTATGATGAGATAACAACATGGGTATTAGGAGTTCATAATTTAAATCAACATAATAAAATAAAATCATAATGAATCTATAAAGAAATAATCAATTGAAACATAATTGGTACTACCCATGCATAGATTCAAAGATTAAAGGGACATATATATTTATACTTCATAAGACCAATGTAAATCATAATAATTAGATTCAAATCATCATAAAATCAATATATAAATTCAGACCATAGCTCAATTACAACAAATTAAAACTAATTTAAAAGACCCATTTGAATATTATACTTGAAACTCTTGTAATTTGGAAAAAAAATTGGGTCTTCATGATTGGAAAGAAATCATAAATCAATCCCACATACCTTAAGAAATCTAGAAGAATTAAGATGGAATCGATTTGAATTGATAGCCTCCTTGAAATTCTAGCTTGAATCCGCAATCACAAGACATGAAGAAAGAACTTGGGAATTGGATTCTAGAGTGTTGAATGTAAAATGAGAGTGAATGAGTGTAAAGAGTGAGGATAATCTTATTTGGGGGCTTAATATAGGTACCAAGGTCCTAAAAGACCTTTAAATAAACCAAAATTACAAAAAAACTATTAATGAAATGGATCTTAAAAAGTGTCCAGGGGTCCCGTACAAATGCCCACGATCCGTACAAAGTTTCACTGACCATTCAAAGTGACCGTGAAAAGGTCTCCTCTAATAATTAGAAAATTTTAGGCCAAGGGTGTTTCCACTGAAGGCTTCACGGTCTGTACAAAGATTCACTGATCGTACAACAGTCCATGAAAATGACCCAAGTTCTAAGATGGTAATTTTATACTTAGAACAATATTTTGGGGAGAGGGCTTCACGAGACACCCACCACATCTTGTGGTAGGTTGTACGAGATCTCACCATGGCTCGTGGTGGGTTACACAACCCGTACAAGGGTCTCCTAGTGGCTGCCTTAGCCAAATTCTTGTCTTGAAGGCTGGGGCACCTACCATGAGCCCCTTCCACGACCAGTGGTGAGGACCACAACTCGTGCAAGGTGCCATGGAGGGCTACCAAGCCTTACATCCTCTCTTAAGCTACATGAAGCCATGAACAAAGCCAAGGGTCACCCTATGGATGCCCCCCACAACTCGTGGACCTCTCCAAGGCTCATGAGAGTGTCCCTAGAGGGGAACCTTGGTCACAAACTTCCAGAAACATGATTTTAAGCATCATTAAGATCTCCCAAGGTTCAGGTCCTTATATCATCTCCCCCTTGGGAACATTAGTCTTCGAATGAGCTAGAATATGACTTGAATGGCTTGACTTGAACATGAAACATTTTAACATGAAGACACAATGCATAACTCATTACTTGAAAATCATAAAATCATTAAAACTCATGTCAAAAGATCTTTTAAATCATTTTCGTGCACATGTATACATGTCATCTCATGAAATGTAAGAGTGAAAGAATTTGGATCATTTAGAGTAGGAAGAACCTAATTACCTTAGGCTTTAGTAGATTGGAAAAGATAGGGATATCACCTCATCATATCTGACTCCGTCTCCAAAGTAGCACTCTCCACATGTTGATTTCTCCAAAGCACTTTAACCGAAGCCACATCCTTGTTGTGAAGCTGTTTCACTTTTCTATTAAAAATTTCAACCAAAACCTCTTCATAAGTCAAATTCTCTTCAACCACAACACCTTCCAAAGGCACGATTGAACTAGGATCACTAATCAACTTCCTCAACATTGACACATGGAAAACTGGGTGAATGGAACTCATATCTAAGGGAAAATCCAATCTATAAACTACATTACCAATTTGTTCCACAATCTCATAAGGACCTACATACCAAAGACTTAACTTGCCCTTCTTACCAAAATGCATTACACCCATCATAGGTGAAACCTTCACATATACCCAATCACTAACAAGAAACTAGAGATCCCTCTTTCTAACGTGAGGATATTATTGATAAAGGTGCTCACAAGTGCACAGTTACTACCTAGCTAAGGCCCAACTACAAACTCTAGTCTGTTATACCATTCTACAAGGATCTACACATGTTGGAACAACGTCGGGACATCTAAGGCAAGTTATTTACCCTAAATTAAGGCCAAAATATGACACCAACTGATAGTAGGGAAGTATAATAAACTAGCAAGGCTACCAAGTATCAACAATAGACACATACTCACAATCACCCCAAGTGCCTAAAAGAACCCAAACATGCTTCAATTACTAAGACTCTTAACAGCTAACCAGCCACCACCATTCTATAAATTATACATGCTTAGTAGGAATCAAGATTCTATAGGTAAAATAGCATTACTATCTATAGAGAAAGCTAACAAGACTTACTACAGTTCACGGCTACCCAAAAATATCAATTAGGATTATAACATGAATTTTAGCACTTAAAACAAGCAAACTAACTGCCTGACCCAAATTCCAACCAATTCAATATGAATTTACACTAGCTAGCTCAATTTGAAGAAAAGAAAATCATAGCCTACGTATAAGTTGATCACGCACGCTCCACTTCACTTTGTTGAAACCTTCCCCTTCCGCAAGGCCTTTAAATACTGCCATACTTAAAAAAATAGACTCACAATGTCACAACGATCATTTAGATACTAAAATCACGAGAAACAAAGGACCAATTTCGACATCTAAAATGAGAAGTATGGGAACCGCGTCCGAACTTTTAAAATTGAACCCAAACATTAGTCCAAAATCATATCCCCATCTCAATTAATAATGCAACAACTAAATTTGGATAGAAGATTATCGCAAACGAACAAACAATCAGTATTAAAAAATTAAACTAAAATGTCAAGAAATGATAGCAGCTACGGGTGGTAAAATTACAAGAAATAAGACCAGAATTCCAAAACAAACCACCCTATGGCGATCCTCACGAAAAACCATCCAAAATAGAGTCGAGAGTCACTGAAAATGAATAATCACAACCCAAGAAATCAACACTAAAAGTTGCCCCAAAATTCACCTAAAAATGCACATTTATTGTGAATTGTACTTGAAATGAAGCCTCTATCAACATCCCGATGTCTCCAATGCGTTCCCACAAAATTTCCTTGAATTTGGACTCTTAAATCACCAATTTTCGCCTTAAAATGCTCAAGATATGACCATATAAAGTTTTGCGCACTTGCTAAAATTTATCCTATGAATTGATATATAAAGCCATTAAAATAACCTCCGCGATCATGATAAACAGTGTTCCATGATTGAAGAGCACAAAAAGAATGACCTCTATGATAACAGAAGGTCCCTCAGTAGTCCCGAAGGTTTAGCCAGTCGGACCTCCGCGATCGCGGACATGGCTCAGCATTCGCGATGGTTGCGGGAATGTGACCTTCGCGATCGTGATCCATGGTCCGCATTCGCGAAGGTCATAAGGACTTGAACTTTTGGACTGCAACCCCTAGCTCCCTTTCACGAAGGTGTGGGTCACCTGCACTAGAAAAGCAGTTGAAAAACTAAGTTTTCAAGTTTTGAAATTCCCCATGGGTACTCGAAATTCATCTGGGACCCTGTACGCGCAAATAAATTATGCTAACTTACCAAAATTGACGTTCCGAATCAAATTATGCAGTCAAAAAATTCATAAAAGATCGTGTCAACTTAATGTGGGTCCCACTCCCATAGTAATTTTTAACAAATTTCTACCGAGGGGCTCGAAATGAGCCCAAAAGCCTCAAGAATCGAACGAAGGGTCGTTCTAGACCAAATTTGACATTTCGGAGCTAACTGCGCTTTCAGAATTTGCATTCTGGCATGTGTTTCCAAGAATGTTAATCAAAGTCAATCGTTGGCCAATTTAAAAGGTTAGAATACAAAACTCAGCACAAACTCATACCGAAAACTTTGGTTACCGAGCCAACCATGCCTCTGACTTAATTAGTCCATTCCGAAGCTAATGAAACTGTCAAAATTCTATTCTGAGGCGTTTACCCACATTTTGCGCGAAAATCAAATTTCTAAGGTATAAGACCTTCTAAAACACGAAAAATTGCACAACACCCTAACGAATGACCAAGAAATAGTGCTATTAGTGCCAACATTTCATAAATGACCTGTGATCACTATAGGAATGCTCTAATGGGAAAAAATAACATGATAAAGGCAAAATGACCTATAGTGTCATTATATATATATGGACTCTGCTCGCTTTATGTCATTTTGTAATCATCAATATTTGAATATTTCATCTTTTGTTAAGTCTATCTTACTAGATGACTAGGTAGTATAACCTAATTGTGCAATTAAAATATCGATATATCAATTTTTGTGATAATAGATGTTGAAGTTTTGTTGAGTTATGTTATGCAGAATCTTTCTTCTCTGTTTTAGTGCTTTAATCCAAAGAAAAGTTACTTAATAATATTTATAGTTGATTCGTTCAATTCACCATCATTTAGCAGTCGATTAAAGTAAAACTAATACAACAAAAATTATAAACAAGGAAGAAGTCCTTAATATGAGGGTGAGGCTATTCCAATGAATATCTGCAAGCAACAATTAAACTATATGTATTATTCATTATTCCTATATACTAACATGTGAAGTTTTTTTTAACTTCAATATTACTCCACGTTTGTTAGAAATTTGATGTCAGAGAACTAAATGAAAATGATCATATGATTTAAGCATAAGGGGTAATCGCATGCACCAAAAATATAGTCATGAAAATCATAACATTTGTGTTTTAATTTTTGTTAAAATATTGAAACTAATAAATGATACTTATGATTCTATTTTCTCAAACATAAGTGAAAAATCTTGTAACTATATAACTTTAATAAGAAATTTCAACTGAAGATTTGTAAGAGCGTAAATAATTGGATTTAAAGTCTCAATAGTGAAAAATATATATACTTAATATGTAAATACATAATAATTTCTAATTCTAAAAACAACTTTTTTGATATTTTCCACGTCGCGCGGGTCCTTCTAGTGGCACCACTCAAAAACCTCTCATCCCAGACCTCGGAATTGGTTGCCTTCTATGTCGGGCTACAAACTAAACATAGATGGGGCTTTTGTGGCTGCTACCAAGATCAGAGGCACAGGCTGCGTAGTCAGGGACTCCCATGAAAGTATAGCCGTAAAATGTACCAAGATATTTGCCCACTCAATTATTCAAATAGAACTACTGGCATTAGTCCATGGGCTCCGCCTAGCCATACAACACAGTATCAAGGGCCTATCCATATCGACAGATTCAAAGGAACTGATCAATTGAATTAACAAATCATCTGACGTCAACTACAATCTTGTCGTTGAATGCAAGGAGCTACTCCTCTAAATGGGCAGTCCATTGATCCAACATGAATACAGAGAAAGGAACAGAGTAGCCAATCTGCTAGCACGGAGGGGAAGCCAGTTACCAGATGACTAGCCATCAGAAGCTTGGACTACTACAACAAATTTTGCTCATGAAGTTGTGAAGGAAGAAATGGATAGTGCCTCTTGTTTTTGGGAAAATATCTCCACCTATAATGTATCTAGTGATATTTTAAATACTAACATATATATGGCCCCAAACATATAGTTAGTACTAGTAGGAGTTCTGCTACATCTGTTGTACTAATTCTCTAATCATATATGATATATCATATAATTAGGTCCGTCAGTGTGACATTCTCACATAATTCTTATTTATTTATTTATTTAAATAATTCAATATTTTTAAAATCGATTAAATAATTCAACAAAAGTTAAAAAACTCAAAAGGCGTCGTTTCAGATTAAATGGTACTTTAGCCTGTCACAACCATTCAAAAAAGTCTCAATCCTTCGAAAAAGTCACAACCCTTTGAAAAATTCTCAATCTTTCGAAAAAGTCACAACCATTCAAAAAAGTCACACCTCTTCGAAAAAGTTACAATTTTTTTAAAAAGTCACAACCCTTCAAAAAAGACACAACCCTTTGAAAAAGTCACAACCATTCGAAAAAAAACACAAATCTTAGAAAAAGTCACAATTTTTCTAAAAAGTTACAACCATTCGAAAAAGTCACAACTCTTCGTAAGAGTCACAATTTTTTGAAAAAAATCACAACCCCTCGGAAAAGTCACAACCCTTCAAAAAAGTCACAAACGTGGCACTCTTACATAATTTTTATTTATTGATTTTTAAAATAATTCAATATTTTTAAAACTAATTAAATAGTCCAACAAAAGTTGAAAAACTCAAAAGACATTATTTCTGATTAAACGGTACTTTAGCCTGTCACAACCATTCATAAAAGTCACAACCCTTTGGAAAAGTAACAACCCTTCGGAAAAGTAACAACCCTTCGAAAAAGTCACAACCCTTCAGAAAATTTTCAATCCTGCGAAAAAGTTACAACCATTCAAAAAAGTCACACCTCTTCGAAAAAGTCACAACCCTTCAAAAAAGACACAACCCTTTGGAAAAGTCACAACCATTAGAAAAAGTCACAACTCTTCAAAAAAGTCACAATTTTTCTAAAAAATCACAACCATTAGAAAAAATCACAACTCTTCGTAAGAGTTACAATTTTTCAAAAAAGTCACAACCCCTTGAAAATGTCACAACCCTTCGAAAAAGTCTCAACCCTTCGAAAAAGTCTCAATCTTTCAAAAAGTCACAATTCTTTGAAAAAGTCACAACCATTCAAAAAAGTTACACATATTCGAAAAAGTCACATTTATTAAAAAGATCACAACCCCTCAGAAAAATTACAATTCTTTGAAAAAGTCACAATCCTTTGAAAAAGTCACAACCCTTCAAAATAGTTACAATTTTTCAAAAAAGCCACAACTCCTTGGAAAAGTCACAACCATTCAAAAAAGTTACAATCCTTAGTAAAAGTCACTACCTTTCAGAAAAATCATGACCCTTTAAAAAGACACAATTCTTCGCAAAAGTCACAACTCTTTGGAAAAGTCACAATCCTTCAATGTGAAAATTAAAATTATCTGCTTTCAATATAATATAATATAATTAAATAAATATAATATACAATATAAAAATATACTAAATTGATTTTTAAGTTGAGGGTATTATAGTAATTTAACATTCAAGTTAGGGAGTCCAAACACTATTGAAAAAATAATTATATCGAGAAATACTATTATAATCCAAAAATACAATTGAAGATAACGAGAACTTTAACAATATTACATTAACAAAAGGTTTTAGATAAATTTTTAATGCTAAATTTTCTATATAGAAAGAACTTAATAACTTTAGAGTATTTTATTAATTTTAATACTAAGATATATAAACTTAATTAGATTACTTATTATCGCGCGAAGCGCAGGCGAACTACCTAGTTATGTTATATTGTTATATAATAATATATAATACTCTTTCGTCCATCTTTACTTGTCTCCTACTGACTTGACATAGATATTAAGAAATAATAAATAATACGGGCAATTTTACTAAATTGTTCTTTGAATATAATTAATACAATGTTTTAAAAAATATAATAGAGAAATAAATATAATTAATGATAAAAATAAATTAAAAACTAAATATGATTTCATAAACTTGATAAGTATTAATATATAGATCCCCATTTTTGATTCATGATATATTCAATTTTGATTTGACCAATAATTAATTAAAATCTCTATTTTAAAAAACAAAAATATAGGGGCCAAAGTAATAACGTCAATTCCCATGTGCTATTCAAGTTTAATAAACAGCCGCCGTTTTCACCACACTGACATTCCCGGATCAAAATTAAATGCATTGAACGAGGTATCATCCGTAATTCAATGCAAAAGCAGGGCTTTTTTGTTGATGAATTCTACTTTTTAATGATTTTCGATTGTCACACAAATTATAAGCCACTTGCCGACAACACAACAGTGCCACCGCACTAATCTCACTATGAATTCTCCGGCGACTCTCCGATGTCTGAGCCCTAGTTCGACCTTAAGAAAACCTAATTCCTTTAGTAGACATGAAGTATTCAACGTCAAGTTGCCTTTAAACTGTAAATTTTCGTCCAATCAGAACTGTTTCAAATTGTTTACTGCTAACCGTTTCTTTAGAACGGAGGTTCCAGGTCCGGTTCGGAGTAATAGAATACGAGCTTCCTCAAATGATTCTCAATCAATTGCTAGCGGAAGCATGCAGCGAGAAGAGAGCTTTGTGGAGTTCATCACTTCGGAGAGAGTGAAAGTTGTGGCTATGTTAGCCTTGTCTTTGGCTTTATGTAACGCGGATCGAGTTGTCATGTCAGTCGCTATAGTTCCCCTATCTCTTTCTCATGGTTGGCGTCAATCTTTTGCTGGCATTGTTCAGGTACTTTAATTTTATCTCCTATTTGTAACTATGACTATGAAACTAGATTCTGTTAGTTGCGACCTTTTTGATTAAACGTAAGCATCCAATTAATTATTTTCTTGGAAAGATACTACTCCACGCCCCACCAACTACACTTATTTCCCTTCAGCGAAAGCAAAAGGAGTATGCATTGAATTACTTATATTCTGAAATATTGTACTCCCCTCCATACCTTTTAGTTGTTATAGTTTTCATTTTTAGAGTCAAATTATATAAATTTTGACTAAATATGAAAAAAGTTGCAATCAATAATACTTTTTTTTAATCTAAATTTATTTTAAAAAAGAATATCTAAATTTTTATTTTCAAATATTAAATTAATTTAATCTAATTTAGCTTTGAAAATTAGTCAAATCGATTTTCGAAAAATGCAACATGACAACTAAAAAGGATGGAGGAGTAGTATATATATAAATAAATAAACTTGGAAATTGGCGACATGGATAGTTGTGAGTTAATTAGAGTAAAATATAAATCTTTGGACGAATATAGGTAAAAAGTTTCTCTCTTATATCTTTAGATCAAACTTACTAGGAGATCATATCTTAAATTCACTATTTTCTTTAATGATCACTCCTAGTAAGAGTGTCAAATGGACGGGTTGAGCTGAAATTAAAGATATTAAAATGGGTTATATTAAAAATCCGGTTGGGTCATAACACACCCAAATTTACTTATGACTCAAATAAGTTGGGCTCTAATGGGCTAAAGGTCGAATTGAGTCCTGACTTGTCTAATTTGTGTCGCTTAATCTAAAATTTTTTAACATGATATAGACCTTTTGTAGTCATAATTTGAATTTCAACTCAAGAAAATAAAAATAATAAGATCTTGATTTTAGCCATTTTTTTCTTTTACTTGGGCTGATACATTTGAGCTAAGGGTCTTTTAGAAACAACCTCTCTATCTCCATGAGGTAGTGATAAGGTTTGGATACTCCAGACCCTACTTTTTGTGGGTTTTGTTGTTGTTGCTGCTTGATTTTGAAGTTGAAAGTCACCAAACATTGTTTTAACTAAATAAACATATATTTAAAATGACTCACTCAACTTGTATTCTATAAAAAAAATTACAATGTAGTGTTTTTCGGTTATTTTGATTCTAGAAAATAAAATTTTAATTTACAAATGGAAAAAATAGATAAATAAATCCTAGAGGACATAAAGTAGATAATAATTCATATATTCAATATGAGAACATACATTGCGCCAATGTAAATAAAGAGTCTTAAAACGGATCAGAATTGGAGATTAATTGTGATCAATTGAAAATCGTTTTAAAATGAATTAAGACCTGAAATGAGTTGAGATTAACCCAATTTAAATTATTTTGAGCCCAACTCATACATTTCTGGATGGATTGGACGAGTTACCTATATATAGGCTCATTTTGACAATCTAAATCCTAGTGTGGACACGTTAGAGTGTTAGTATATAAACTAGCAAGTTCATAATTTTGGCTTGGAAAATGAAGTCCACAAGTTCACAGAGCTAATTTTTCTTCCATTTTTATCAATAATGCAAGTCAAAATCCAAGCTTAAAAAGAATTACTCTGTGACTTTTTCAATGCTATCAAGTCACTCATCTTTTATGTTGCCAGCTGTTTCTTTGAAATATTATATCGTGAATCTGGAGTGAGAAAAGTGGGTTTGTGAGAAATATTGGAGAAAATATTATTGAATTATGTTTACATTATTACATTGAGATCCTATTTATAGATACTATATTAAACTCCTTTTCCAACTAGGATACTATAATACAATCC
>JBCEWC010008520.1:0-19859 GCA_038996855.1 Solanum aculeatissimum | reverse complement strand
ACGATACATAGAAGAATTTCTCCTCCTCTTCTGCTTTTATTCTGCATATAGTTAATTTTAGATTCAGTTTTATAACATATTCACCTTTCTAAAGGTGCACGAGAGTTTTTTTAATTTTAAATAACAACATTATACATGTGTCACTGTTTTATTGATCACTATATAACTAAAATATTCTTCATCTTTTTTCTTAATATATATATGTAATTATTTTGGGGGGTTAAATTTGGTCTTGGGCCGTTTTATTGCAAAAGAAAATTATGTATAATGCCTGAAAGTAGAGGCCCAACTAAGTTGACCCATAAACCCTTACAAATACCCCTACTCCCGTCTCTGTCTTTTTCACTTTCCAAATTGTGACTTCTCTGATACTCTAGGCGATGTATCTGGAAGCCTCAGAAAACTCTTGTTATCAGGCGCTTGTACTTCTGGGTAGTCAACCTCACTTGAATCATCATTCACACCAAGTATGCGATGGGTATTAACAACACCTCTCTTAGGTATGCCTTCACTTCCTTCGACAAAAAACCCCATTTCAATGTCCTTATCTCTTCTGGCTTTGTACCTTTTTTTAGTTATCCGATGAAACTTTTGTTTTTGTGGCACTTGGATCTGTTTCTTGGAGAATCCATTTTGGGTAAGTCTATTTTTTTGCCGTTTGACTTCACACATTCCTCTATCAAGACTCATAACAATGTGTCCCTTCCTTGTCCAGATGAAGCAGTGGTTATGCTCGTGATGGTCCTGCTTTCCTCCATAGTAGTTCACTCTGGGCGATGTATAACGACAACTCGATTTTAACAACTGGCCCTCCTTTTTGATGGGGATTTTTTTGAAATCTAATATGGTAAATATGTAGGAGTAGAATCTAGAAATAGATGTATAGATTCTCAGAATGTATATATTAGTTCCTACCCCTTTTTTGTTCTCTGTATCTAGTTCCCATGTGTTCTGATAGGTTTTGTTTTGATGCATAATGTGTAAATTTGAGTCTTGTCACACTTTAGTATCCTCCTGCACTGTACAGGAGCTCTTAAAAACTAATACACTGGAAATATCCTTCCTGATCTAATGCATAATTTTCTAGTTTGTCGTTGAGGTGATTTGCTTCTTTATATATGTGACTGATGCTTGCTTGTAATGATTGCATGTGTGTTTTCATCTCCTCTATCTGCTCTCTGATTGCCCATGAAATCCTCCATTCCCCACTTATCATCTTCTGTAGACATAAAGAGTCTGTTTCAAGGACCAAATATTGCATTTATTTGTCCTTGCAATGCCTCGAGCACATTAAGATATCCATTATTTCTGCTTTCATATTAGTTTTGTGCCCCATCTCACATGCTTCTGCATACCTTAGATTACCTTGATGATCTCTTAAGAAAAATGTGTTGGCACTCTCACCCAGATTCCCCCTGCAAGCTCCATTCGTATTCCCTTTAATCCAACTAGTGTTAGGGAGAGTCCATTTCACTGGAAAATGAAATAGCTTGGGTCTATATGATTCCAGGGTATGTATCAGCCCATCCCAATCTCTTGGGGCCACTAGCCAGGGATATCTAACCTTTGCCATATAGTATATCGGTTGATGGCACTGATAAACTAGTGTGTCAAAGTTCATATCCTTTTCATACCTTCTATTGTTCCTCCTCTTCCACAGTGACCACATTATGATCATTGGAACAATTTTCATAATTGGTTGCAACCTCTCTATTGTTTCCACATTCCACCAACTTGTAATTTGTTGTTGGAGATGGACTTCCTCCATGATTATACCTGCACAAGATATGAACTCCGTTCATAGTTTTAAGGCTATGGGGGTTGTTAGAAATAAGTGGGTCATGGTTTCCTCCCTTCCATCTTCACAACAATAACACCTAGAAGCCAGGTTGATTTTCATTCTTTTAAGATTATCCTCAGTAGAAACCCTTCTTTTTCACACTCTCTATTGGAAAAAAACATATTTTGAAAGGGACCCCTTTAATCCATTTGTTATGCAGTTTTAGTGGTAAAGTGGACATTGGAATAAGGCGTTCACCATGCTACATCAGCCTCATCCTGCAACACAGGACTGATGTTACCAGTAATGTGCTCCGCCAGGTCCTCATCTAAGAGTTCACTAAGTTTCTCCGTAATCCAGGCTCCCTCCCTTATAAATTCTATGACCTTTATTTCCTTTTCTCTTCCCTATTTGACAACAAAATATAGTGCCCCTAATTTGGTCAGTTGTCAAACAAAAAACTCATTGTCCCTTTATTGAGTTGCCACCAGATTTCATGTTCTTCCTCTTCTCTGATTTCAATAATCTTCTTCTATACAGAAGATCCTCCCCTACCCATAGCAATTACAGGATGAGCCTTCTTGCAGTATTTGTTCCACATAAAAGTGCTCCATATTGAATCTACTGATGTTCTAAACTTTCACCATAGTTTAATAAAAAGGGCCTTTGCTATATCATGAAGTGATTTAAAACCAACACCACCTTCATCAAATGGATAACAGATATCCTCTCACTTAGCCCAATGTTTGCCTTTTTCCCCTCCTACCTTACTACAGAAAAAGGAAGCAAACATTTTGTGAATTTGATTCAAAACCTTCTTGGGAGGATTCATCACAAATACTAGGTTCATAGGTATAGAAGCCAATATTAATAAGATTTTCTTTTGCCTCCATAGCTTAGAAACCTATTTTTCCAACTCCTGATTCTTCTTGAAATTTTACTCAGCAGTCCCTCAAAGTAGTAGGCTTTCCTTCTTCCATGAAACACTGGGCAACCCAAATATATAAAAGGAAAGTTGCCTATCCTCAATCCAGTAAGATTCCTCAATCTAAGTGTAATAACTAGTAGGCTCTTATCATGTACATAAAAGAATCTTTTTTCCTTATTAACCATCTTCCTTGACACCTTCTGATAACCACTGATAGCCTTCATCATCTGAATGATTGAGTGTTTGTCCCCTGATCCAAACAATATTGTGTCATCTTCATAGGCAAGGTGATTAATCTGTGGGCTCCACTTAGGCATGCCATTCCTTATATATTTACCATCATGGAATAAGTTGTTCACGCTCCTAGATAGAACTTCAGCAGCTGTGATAAACAGTGTGAGGGATAGGGGATCCCCTTGCTTGACTCCTCTAGATGATTGAAAAAACCCATAGGGTTGACCATTTATAAGGACTGAATTCCAATTGTTGTTGAACAATCTCCATACTAAATCAATCAAGATCTCTGAGAAACTAAACTTTCTCAATACCTTAGTCAGAAATACACAAGAGACCCTATCATAAGCCTTTGCCATGTCCAATTTCACCACTATATTGAGATTCTTATTCCTTTTCCAATGTCTTTTATGATTTCCTGTACTAGTAAAATATTTTTTGTAATTCTTCTACCCTTTACAAACCTAGATTGATTTTTGGAAATTATTTTTGGTAAGACAACAAACATTATTTCTAGAATAAGCCTAGAGAAGATCTTTTTCACAAAGTTGCAAAGGCTAACAGGACGAAGATCCTTTAAGTGGTTCACCTTATCCTTCTTTGGAATAAGAACTAGGTTAGTGTGAGTAATACACCTAGGGAGTTGGAATCCACAAAAGAATGCTCACACCATTTTCTAAATATTTCCACCCACAATATCCCAACAATGCTAGTAGAAAATGCTAACAAACCCATCAGGTCCACCTGCACTGTCACTATTAAGTTCAAAGACCACTCTCTTTATCTCTTCTCTACTAGGCATGTCTATGGTAGCTTCATTCTCTCTCTCTGTAATCATTTCTAGAATACAGTTTAGCATCCCAAAATCTTCTGCCAAAAGATCCTCTATAAACTGTTTCTCAAAATACCTAGCTGCCTCAACCCTGATGTTTTCTTCAATATTAATCACATCCCCTTCCATTGTAGTAATTTCATTAACTCGTAGTATCTTCCTTCTTCCGTTGACATAAGCATGAAAGAATTTAGTGTTCCTATCCCCCTCTACAAACCATCTCATTCTAGCCTTCTGCTTCTAGTATTCCTTCTCCAAGTGCTAATATTTCTTCAATTTAATATTAACCCTATTCAATTCTTCTCTATTGTCACCTGAAGGGTTCATCTCAAATTGAATCTCTTTAATTTTCACCTCATCTTTCAATGTTGCTATTTTTTGGAAAATGTTTCCAAATGAGTCCCTGCTCCATACTGCCAAGGCCTCTTGACCCTCTTAAGTTTTGTATGGAATTCAGTGAAGGGGTCACCCACAAAGTCCACCTTCTAGGTTTTCTAAATGCTACCACTTGAGAATTACAAACCACATGCAGAGAGGCATGATCTGATCCCTGCCTTATTAGATGATGTACCTCTGAGGTAGGCAGGAGATTCAAGAAATCCTAATTCACTAGGACCTTATCCAATCTTTCAAAAATGCAATCATCTTTAATCCTACTATTCCACCAGGTAAACTGACTGTCTAAGGTCTTCAGTTAGATAATACATAGTAGCCAACACAGTTGGTGAAGTCCCAAGCATCCATAGAAGAGAAAGGAATTTCATCCAGTTTTTTTCCTCAGAGAGGATAACATTGAAGTCACCCCCAACAATCCAGGATACTTGAGTGATATCGACAACTTTTTGTAATGCCTTCCATAATTCTGGTCTCTCCACAACATTGCATCTGACATAAACAACTGTAACTTTGAAATACCTCTAATTGTATTTGAAAGTCAGAGTAACCTTCTGACTTGAGTCTTATATATTCTCTATATTCTAAGATTCAGACCAAAAAATCCAAATTTTAGAGGAAGAGTTGCAAAATATATTTTTGAACCCCAGTCTCCTTGCATATTGATTTGATTCTAAGACCTCTTGAAATGGTTTCATGAAGCTTATAAATGAGTATTAATGTCTATTATTTAGATCAATCAGTCTCTCAAAAGTCTTTTGAGTTATGACTAACCTTATGGTCCAAAATAAAAGTTTATCAATCATTGATCACTATGTCGCCCCTTATCCTTGCTGCTCCTTGTTTTAACGTGAAGAGGAAGTAAGTTCTGACTTCTCTTTACTCCACTTCTGAACGCATCCACTTGTCTTGGTGACAAATCCCCTTCCTTGGCTACTTGAAAAATGTTTTCCTCAATGGTTTCCACCTCTTCCGCCTCTTTTACATTTTCAATATGAGCTTTGGGATCACAACTATGTTTGATGGTTCGTCACTAATATTGTTGATTAATTTGATGCTATCTTCCCCATCATTATTGATTGGTTCATGAATGACATTATTGCTCACCCTATCACCCCTCTTATTAGTACTCCCAATATCCTCTAAATCATTTAGAGCCTGCGGTGAATTATTGTATTTGTCCTGCTTCATCTTGTTTGTTTCCTTGACAACACTCCCCTTCGACACCTTAGAGCTTGTGTTCTCCCCCTCCACCTCGTGATGAAAGTTCCTTTGACCTATTCTTTCATTACATTATACTCTTTTTCTTTTGTCTCATCTGTCTTTACATTCACCTCTTCCCATTTGTTCTCTTGCACCTCCAGAGCAAAACTTATTGTTGGTTTGCACTCCATTATTATCCTACTTCAATATTCCTTTACGATTCCACATTTGCTTCATTTTTGCTTTAGGACCTCCCCTGTTCTTGCCCTTTCTTTCTTTTTTCTCCTAGAATTGATCATTCTCTTTCTCCCCCTTTCCATCGTTATCCATTTTTTATCATTATACTTCAAGTGTTTTTCTGGATCTTCTAATTTCAGATAAAACTCTGGATGGAGAACATAACATTGCTGCTCATTATGTCCCTAGATCTTGCAATTCTCACAGTATTTTAGGACATAGTCATAGTTAATGTTGATCCACTGTTCAATCACTTCTCCTATCTTCTTCTTTAACCCCGTATTAATGTGTTTTGGGAAATCACTAAGTAAATAAACTTCCACCTTAACACAAGAACAACTAGGTCTCGTTTGATTCTTTGTGGTCAGATCCACCTGTAAGGGTTTCTCTACTGCAAAAGTAAGGGACAAGACTATTTCCTTTCTAAAAAAAAATTAGGCGGTAGTGAAGGAAATGAGATCCATACTATGGCAATCGTAGTATCCTCCTCTAGGATAAATAGTGGATCCCATTTCAATGTCATCATGGTATACGTCCAATTATTATGGGTGATATAGTATTATGGCTTTGAAAGTAGATTGACATAATCTTCTATGTTGGATGCCCTTATCAAAATATGCCTACTACTTAACACACCAATATTATATTCACCTTTCAAATCACATTGTTTGGAATTATCCTCCTCAAATCTTGAATATCATGTCAACCATATTAGAACTTTTCAATTATAGCAAACTGCAATTTCTCATTAATGATCATTTGATTTATCTCATCTTCTTCCCAAACAACACGAGGTTCTCCATGCAAAAGTCGACGACTTTCATAGGTATTGGTTTTGGGGTTGTTTAAGGACGTCTGTATAGTTGGGTTTAGGGTTTTGTGGTAATCAACCCCAGTGGGGGGTTGACCGATCGATGAAGTGGCCATTGGCACCAGAGATCGGCGACTATGGTAGGCAAAACAGTGGCTAGGTTTTGAGAAGCTAAAATTTTAGAGAATTGTTTCCATCAACAAGTAATCGGGTGTGAATCTCACTTCTCTTTTAAACTCCTTCCCTTTTTGTCACTTCGTCTTCGTTAAACAAACAATACTCTCCCTTTAAACTTTGAAAGAAAAGCTTAAAGGAAGAAAGTTAAAAATAATGAATAAGATAATGATTTGTATCAAAGATTTTTTATTTTTGTCCATAAAATCTATGATTTTCTATCCAAACACTCAACAAAGAACTCACTAGAGAAAACCAGAAAAAACATTAGAATGGGGGAGGAGAAATTTCCATGATGGAAAAGAAGAAAAATTACTTGATCTTATTTGAACAGTACTTAGTGGCAACAAGGACAACAATGGAGAATGTGACTAGTGGATTTGGGAAGAAGATATTATTAAACAAAATACAGAGAAATTCTAAGTTTTGAGGCATGAAAGATCATTATTTTTCAAGAGTAATAGTCTGTATATAATTTTAGAGATTAACAAGCAACACTCTAATAGAATACACCAAAGCCTAAAACAATGTATATAATTGAATACGCTACAATAAGGAACTCATCGTATTTATAGCATCTTAGGAGACTTTTCAGAAGAGTCACTCCTTTTTCTGAACAGACACAGTCTCTCTATTTAATTAAAATTTAAATATTAATTTAAATTTTAAATAAATAAATTGATTAAAATAAAATTTTAACTTAAGTTAAGATTCGATCCGACCAGCGCCTATGTCTAAGTAGTCCAAGTCATTTATGTATATATAAATACTTTTATTCAATTATTTAGACTAAATGAGCTTAAATAGGCACAGAAAGGACCTTTTCCCACCAATGTGAAAGTCATTCCCTTATTACAATCTATTCAATAATTCCTCACTAGTTTGTAGTATTCCGCATAATATCAAGCATATCAAAAAATATTTTTTCTAGATTTGAACTTTCCAATAGTGTAAATACCTTAAATCTTGACGAAGATTTTGGTATCCTAAGATTTGAACTAAAACTCCTTTTGTCAAATCGAAAGCATCACACACATATCACTATTAAGTAGCGAAATGATTCAACATTACGCCTTAGCACATTTATGGCCATGTGCTAATCCAAATTCATGAATATTAACAAGGCCAACTCTTTAGATCTTTGTTTGAAATGGCACCACTTCAATATTCATATAGGTGAAAATAGACTTTATGTCCCTATTACTACTGACATTTTCTAGATTCATTAAGAATTATTTCACCTTCTTTCTTGCAACAATATACACTTTGAAGTTTGTTATTTTGTCTTTGTTATCACAAACATTTAACAACTCCTATACTCCTCCCATAACAGTAAACAATACACAAAAATCAAGGACTTAAACAAGGCGATTCGTGCTTAAACAACACAAATAACCATTTAGTACCCATTGAACTTATATTGTTAGAGTATATACTAACTCAAACTTGGATTTCCATTACTTATGTTTAATTTAAGAGTTTTAGTCCCATTACTTTGCTTGTTTGTTGTACTGCATCTCTATTTAATGCTTTTGTAAGTGACAAATTCTTATTTAATCTCACATACACTAAAGTTATTGTTTAGTTGATAACTAATCCTCTTATATAAGCACACCTTAAGCTGATATATCTTGATTTCCCATTATACATTTTATTATGAGCTACATACATAGTAGTCTCACTATCACAAAATATGGAGATAGCTGGCATAGATTGTGACTACAACTTTATATCTAGTAACATGTTTCTTAGCCATTCCGCTTCGTTTCCAGTGGCTTCTAATGCAATGAATTTAGATTCCATTGTGGAATGGAAATTACAAGTTTGTTTCTTGGATGCCCAACTAATGGAGCCACCCCTCCAAGTGAATATCTAACCTTAAGTAGCCTTATTATCATTTATACTTGTGATCCAACTTGCATCAGAATATCCTTCTAATACGATAGGAAAATCGCTATAACAAATTCCCAAATGTTTTGTTTTTTTTAAATATCCAAGTACTCTAATTATAGATTTCCAATGAATATTACTTGGACTGCTTGAAAATCTTGAATGTTTCCCAATGATAAATGATATATCAGGCTTGCTACAGTGCATTGCATACATTAGACTGGTAATTTCCCTTGTATACTCTAATTGAGCAACTGTCCTTCCAATGTTTTCTGTAAGATTTATACTTGAATCATATGGAGTTTTTTTATTTCTCTATGCCGGAATGATTGAACTTGGTAAGTATCTTATCAATATAGTGAGCTTGTGATAAAGTCACACTTTTATTATTTCTTTTGACTTTGATACCTAAGATAATATCTACTTCATTCATATCTTTTTATTTAAATACTGAAGTTAGATATTTCTTAGTTTTAGAAATTCCAAGTATGTTTGTACAAAAAATCAACATGTCATCAATATAAAGATAAATGACAACTCCATAATCTTTTGTGAATTTGGAGTAAATACATTTATCTGCAGTGTTATGTACAAATTCATTTGATAATATCACACCATCAAATTTTTCATGCCATTGTTTGGTGCTTTGTTTCAAATCATAGAAGAACTTTATAAGCTTATAAACTTTGTGTTCATTACCAGGAAAAACAAATCCTATAGATTGTTCCATATAGATTTCTTCACTTTTATCTCCATTAAGAAAAATAGTTTTAACTTCCATTTGATGTATATACAAATTATATATAGATACCAAAGACAAAAGTACTTTGATAGATGTTATTCTTACTACGGAGCATGCGTATCGAAGTAGTCAATACCTTCTTTTTGAGTAAAAATCTTTTGCAACTAATCGTGCTTTAAAAGTCTGTATATAATTGTATGTATTATATTTTCTCCTTAATACCTACTTACAACATATAGGTTTAGATCCTTTAGGCAGATCGACTAATATCCAAGTATTTTTAGACATTAATGAGCTCATTTCATCATTTATGGCCTCTTTCCAAAAGGCAGTATCTCTTGACAGGTCGTAAATTATACTAGTCTTATCAAAGGGGTCAAAATTTTAGAGACTTGATTAATGAGATCAAACTTCTATGAAACTAAAACCATGAGTCGTGGTTCGGACTATAGGTCTTAGGCCCTGCCCATAGACTTCACTAACTCAAATGAAAAGGAGTCATGTGATAAGGAGTGATAGAGATTTCAAGAGTGCTCAACTCTAAATTAATGCAAAAGTATAGATCTCTATCCGGAGGCATTCCAGGCGAATCCATAGAAAATACTTCTTTAAACTCAGATACTATAGGGATAAAATCAATAGAAGGGGTCTCTATATCAACATCTCAAATATGAGCCAAATATGCTAAATAACCCCGCCCCCCATTTTTTAGCCTAGATATAAGATATGACCTTAGCTGGCTTAGGCTTGTACACTTTTTCCTACTCTAACCTTTCCCTATCCAGGATTTCTAGAGTCATGGTTTTGGCATTATAAGTAAGAACTGCATGATAATAGGAAAACCAACTCATCTTTAAGATTACATCAAAATCAGTCTTGTCCAAAATCATAAAATCAACCTAAATCAGAAATCCCCTAAATAATACATAACAAGCACGATAGACATAGATAACTACAACAGACTCTTAAAGAGGGGTGGAAACATAAATGGGGCCATCAAGCATATCATAAATCATATCAAAATCCAAGGCAAAACTTACATATACATATGAATAAGTAGAGTATAGGTCAAACAAAATAGCATCATCCAGTTGCAAATAAGAATAGTATATGTGATCACTACAACAGATGCCTCAGCCTCTATCTTGCTTGGAAAAGCATAAAACTAAGTCCTATCCTCCTAATGGGCAACCTCCTTGTCTGCATTTCTCCTACCTGCATTACCATTTCCTTAACCACTACATCCTCTCTTATTTCCTCCTAGCCCATCTTGTGGATGTTCTCTACCATTATTGTTAGCACTACAACTTTTGTCTGCTGTTGTGAAGGTTCAATCATGTGGGATTGAGGAAACTCCCTCCTCACATATTTTGGCTCTCCATGATTATAACAATTGTGATCAAGAGAAGGACAAGTACCTAGTGTGGAAAAATCTCCTTGACAACTTGAGTGAAATACTGGTGTGAAGTCCTAGAAAACCACCTACAGAAGTAGGCATAGCTGACTGTGTTGTGCCATCAAAATACGACACTTTTGATGTGTTAAACTTGAAATTTTTTATGTTCTCTGGCTCATTTTAGTGGATTTAATTTGCATTTTTTGTTGTTTTTATAGGATTATAGGATTCAGGATTTTTTTGCGAAGAGTTGCAGATTTTGTTGTAAAGTAGCCTTATGTGAGCCCATTTACGATGTGGTTTGATCCACAAGCCGTAGATGGTGCTCATAGTTGAGATACAAAGAGTACTGGAAAATATGCATGGTGAAATTACAAAGAATAGGATGAGTCATAGTCCAGTCTATGACTCGTTTACCACATCATGGAAGAAAAAATGAAAAAGTAAGAATTCTAGTCTATGATGAAGACCATGACTCGTAATCCAAGTTATGAGTTGTGGATGGTGATTCATAAAAAAAAGCCATACGTTTAGAGAAGAAAATATATGTTCCCTACCATGAGCCATAAAGACTTCTATGGTCTGTACATTGGCTCGTGGTCCGAGACAAATCCAATTTTTCTTATTTGATTAGAATTTTGTTTTTTGATTCTATAAATAGGATTTTAAATTTATTTTTGGAGTGTGATGCACTCTATTGTTTTAACAACCCAAAATTTTTTGAACTTCTTGATGATTGGTCTTGGATAGTATTTGACTGGTCATGGTTGAATTTTGATAGCCATGGGTTGAATTCAAGTGGCCACATTCAAAACAGACCTTTTGGAGAGGTTGAGAAGCCGGTTGGGTAGTGTACGTTGGGAGATTATAACTTTTGGTACGGGGCGAATTATGTGGGATGCTTTATATAAAATTGAAGCTCTTTGAGTTATCTTCGCAACGCAACTGGTTTCACTCAATTAGGAGTTCGTATGAGAAAGTGATGGCCAACATAGTGAGGCTGTCGTATTTGGAAGGACGCTGGAAACGAGGTTCTGGAAATGGGCTAAGGGCTGGACCACGGTTCGTGTGGGGGATCATGGGATGTTCCAGTGGGCTCCTAGTGACCAGGACCCCAGCCAAGGACCAAGGAAAGTCTCATGGACCACCCCACGGTCCGTGAGACCCTACACGGGCCGTGAGAGGTCCCGTGGAGTGGGGCAGAGAGTTGGCCAACTTTTGGGGCTGGACTCTAGGCCAAGTATGGCTTCACAAACCAGTACACAGTTCATGTTCATCCACACAGTCCGTGAGTCCTCTGTGAAGTGTTCCAAAAAGTTCCCCGAGAGTTTGAGTCGAAATCGTGGCCAAGTGAGGCCACACGGACAAGTACACGGTCCGTGTACCATGGAACGACCAACTGGGGCCTTCTGCGTGGCACTGTATTTCACTGGTTAGTCCACTTCATTAATGGTAATTTCATAAATTGGCTTAATCCTATGACTCTTTTAACTTCCCTAAAGTCTCCTAAAACCCTAATCCTATTTCACTCATCAAACCACTCTTGAATCCTCTTTAAAATTTCTTGAACTCTCTTGACCTCCATTGTTGAAATCTTGAAGAAAATTGGGGAAGATCATCTTGCTTGATAAATTCTTCAATTCTTGTGGCTAAACTCAAGGTATGTGGGTTTGATTCATGGATTCCCTTTCATCCATGTAGACCCAAGAACCCTACTATTTAATTTATGATTTTAAGTTTCTTCAAGTTATGGGTTCTTCTAATTTTTATGAAATTCATTGTATTGGATTGTGGGCTGTAGAAATTAGGCGAATTAATGATGATTTAAGTTTGAATTTTATGAAGTTCATGGAAATTATTGAAGGTTGGTTTAAATATATATGGGTAAGTTGCATTATGTTTTGAATATGAATTTTCTCATGATTTAAGTTGAATTATCCATTGAATTGTGATTTAAAGTTTTAATTCCATTACCCATGCACTTGTTCCTTATTCATGGCATATGAATTGAAGATTTGTTATGATAAAACTCTTGTAAGGTCATGACCCTCTTGCTATGATATGATATGTTAAGGCTTGTGATCACATAGTGTCTCTGTTATGGCTCTTTGAGCATTTTGGGTGCTTGCACCACTTTGACATGTTATGAAGGCTTGATATGATAAGCTATGTAGATGGGTTACTCTTATTGTGTTGATATGGAAATGATTATGAGAATGATTTTGAAAACTCTTTTTGGCTTTTATCCTAAGCATAAATACATTTTGATCAATGGTTTTGGTTTTGACTAATGATGCGTGATTTTGAAAGGAATATAAGTCCTCCGATTTGAAGTTGCATGCATATATATGTATTCCCGTGGGATGAGACTTAGTACCGAGGGATTGGAGTCAAGGTAGACTTTCTCCAAGGGTCCAAACTCCTTTCCGTCAAACCTTGTGCCACCATGGGTTTATCTCTATAGATAGGGATTGACTTGTTATATATCCCCTTGATGAAGGGTTGACTAGGGATCTACTTGGCAAGTAGTACGGATCCGAGTAGTAGCTCGCTTGGGTATCCTCCATTGTCGGTTGAGGTTACATCCCTGCTATATTATGATTGTAGGATTGCATCTCATGCATCATGGCATAACATATTGTTATATTCCACTTTGGCTATGTGCATTCCTTTTCGAATCACTTGACCCCTTGTCATGTTGCTTGGTCATACTATATTGTCATATGCATTGCATGCCCACATACTTAGTGCATATTATGTGCTAACCCATATTCTTTATCTACATGTTCTAACCATGTAGGGACCAGAGACGACTTCTATATTCCACCGAATGATGTGTCATCATCTTGAAGCCTATTGCTTGTGGTGAGCCCTTTTGTTTAGGGGCAATATCCACTTCCTATCTAGCTAGTACTGTTTTTTACTTTTCTTTACTTATGTATTGAGGGTGAGCCTCAAACTATGTCGGGGCCCCATTCACCTTATGTATAGGCTTGTTGGACAAACTAAACTCTTGTACGTTGGATTGTATTTGTTGGATATTATGACTATTGAGATGTTATGATTTATGAGCCTTGATTATGGAAATGGTATTTGTTTATGCCTATGACTTGATGTTGAGGATGAGGTGTGATTATGTGCTTTTGTGAAAAGTCCCCTAACCCAAAATGCCCCCATAGCTTGAGTCCTACTTAGCTGCCCCTTAGAGATAACTGTTATATGCTATGTGATTCATGTTCATCCCATTCCTGATAACATCCCCATAGTTTGAGTCCAAAGCCTCGTTTCCCTTAGAGCTTATGTGTTATGTGTTTACTTTCGCTCTTTCGAACCAATGATGTGTCTGATGATGCTATGATGGCTTGATCGAGGACTTTCGGGTTCTTATTCACCATATCATATCTAAGCCCCTTATCCGGGTCGTGACAAAAATGGTATCAGAGCCCTAGGTTTGTAATGATCCTCGGAGTCTAACGTGCCGCATCAATTAGAGTCTTGTTTATGGGTGTGATGCGCGCTATGTCTATGAACAATAGGCTATGACAATGTTTTAGGAAATCTCCTCGTTTCATTTCTTCCTTGTGTCGTGCTGTAAGTTGTTACGATAATTCTTTCTAAACTCTTGGTATTCTTGTCGCTCTTTCAGAATATGCCTCCCAGAAGAGCTCTCCTTCCCCATCAGGCTCTTGGAATTGAGGAACAAGCTCCTCGGGCACCAGTAGAGGAGCAGGTGTCCCATGCTGAATTCAGAAATATGGTATCCATGTTGGCCCAAGCCGTGGCCAATCAAGCCCGTCTGGTGAATCCCATGAACATTGGTACTCCGACATCAAGGGTGAGAGATTTCACCCGTATGAACCCTCTGGAGTTCTTTGGCTTTAAGGTTGATGAGGATGCTCAAGAGTTCATTGATGAACTCACCAAAGTGTTGACCATCATGGGTGTGGGTTTGGAGGAGAAGGCAGAATTGGTTTCTTACCAACTTAAGGATATGGCACAAGTGTGGTACAACCAATATCTTGTTGAGAGAATGGTGGATGTTAAGGTTGGATGGGAGGAATTCCAGATGGCCTTCCTTGATCAGTTCTTTCCTCTTGAGCTTAGAGAGTCTAAGATGACCGAGTTCATAAATCTCCGAAAAGGTAACATGACAGTGAGGGACTATGCTCTTAATTTCACCAAGCTTTCCAAATATACTCCTATGCTTGTGTCGGATCCCCGTGCAAGAATGCACATGTTCATCTCTGGTGTATCGGATTTGGTTGTGAAGGAGTGCCGAATGACCATGTTTATTCGGGATATGGACATCTCGAGGCTCATGACCTATGCCAAAATATTGAGGGTGAAAAGCTAAAGGAGAGGATGGTGCATGAAGCTAAGAGGGCCCAGCTTGATGGTGGGTTCTCCAATGTTAAGAGTAGTGGTGGATTTGGCCGTTTCCAACAAGGCCAAGGTTCTAACGTGAGAATTGCTAATCCTAAGGTGCCTCCTCCTAAGGCTCAAGTTGGGGTTGGTCCTCGGTTTTCTCATTGTGGTCAATGTGAGGGAAACCATGCGGGTGAATGTAGAAGGGTTACGGGTTCTTGCTTTGGATGTGGTAGCTTGGACCAAAAAATTTCAAATTGCCCAAAGAATGTGAAGAAAGACCAAGTTTCTCCTGGTGATCAAGAGCAACCAAAGGCTCTGATTGGTGGTGCTCCTAGGAACAACCGGTTTTATACTCTTCAAGTCCGCCAAGGGGTGGAGGAAGCTCCAGACGTCGTGACTGGTATGTTGAAAATCTTTAACTTGGATGCTTATGCTTTACTTGATCCGGGTGCAAATTTATCTTTTGTGACTCCTCTGTTGGCTGTTAAATTTTGTGTGAGTTTTGAGACCTTGAGGGAACCTTATTCGGTGTATACCCCCGTGGGTGATTCTATTGTTTCACAAAAGGTGTATCGTGGTTATCCCATGTCGGTGTTACATAAAGTGTTTCCCGGTGACCTTGTAGAACTTGAAATGTATGATTTTGATGTCATTCTTGGGATGGATTGGTTGCATGCATCATATGCCTCAATTGATTGTAGAACTAGGCAAGTCAAATTTCAAGTTCCTAATGAACCCATGTTGGAGTGGAAGGGTAGTGATTCCGTTGTTAAGGGTCGATGTATTTCCTACCTTAAAGCCTAGAAGATGATTTGTAAAGGGTGCATTTATCATATTGTGCGGGTTAGAGATATGAAGGGTGAGTCACCTAGGCTTGAATCGATTCCGGTGGTAAATGAGTTTCCCGAGGACTTGCCCAGTATTCCTCTCGATAGAGAAGTGGATTTTGGTATAGACCTTCTTCTGGACACTCAACCTATTTCTATCCCTTCTTATCGTATGGCCCCGGCGGAGTTGAAGGAATTGAAAGATCAATTGAAAGATTTGTTAGGAAAGAGGTATATTAGACCAAGCAATTCACCTTGGGGTACTCCCGTGTTGTTTGTGAGGAAGAAGGATGGGTCTCTCCGCATGTCTATTGATTATAGGAAATTAAACAAGGTGACCATTAAGAATGGGTACTCGTTGCCTAGGATTGATGATTTGTTTGACTAACTCCCAGAGCTACTCATTTCTCCAAGATAGATCTTCGTTTGAGTTATCACCAATTGAAGGTGAGGGAGTGTGATATTTCGAAAATGGCTTTCCAGACTCGTTATGGGCATTTTGAATTTGTAGTGATGTCATATGGGTTGACAAATACCCCGACGGTGTTTATGGATCTTATAAATCAGGTGTTCAAGCCGTTCCTTGATAATTTTGTTACGGTTTTCATTGATGATATTTTGATCCACTCCCGTAGTGAACAAGAGCAAATAGGTCATTTAAGGTTGGCTCTCCAAAATTTGAGAGAGAAGCAATTGTATGCCAAATTTAGCAAGTGTATGTTTTGGTTGGGAGAATTAGTTTTCCTTGGTCACGTGGTGTCCGGTGATAGCATCAAGGTTGATCCTAAGAAAATTGAAGCGGTGAGGGATTGGCCTAGACCATTGACCCCTTCGGATATTAGAAGCTTCCTTAGTTTGGCTGGTTATTATAGAAGGTTTGTTGAAGGGTTCTCCTCTATAGAGTCCCCATTGACTAAGTTGACTCAAAATAAAGCCAAGTTCGTGTGGAAAAATAAATGTGAGAAAGGTTTCCAAACCTTGAAAGATCGACTTACATCGGCTCCAATTTTGACCTTACCAAATGGGTTAAATGGGTTTATGGTTTATTGTGATGCATCGTGAGTTGGTTTGGGTTGTGTACTTATGCAATATGGTAAGGTGATAGCTTATGCTTCCCAATAATTGAAGGTGCATGAATAAAATTATCCGACTCATGATCTTGAATTAGCGGCGGTAGTGTTTTCTTTGGAAATTTTGTGGCATTATTTGTTGGGGTGCATGTGGATATCTTCACCGATCACAAGAGCTTATAATATGTGCTCACCCAAAGGGACCTTAATTTGAGGCAAAGGAGATGGTTGGAACTTCTTAAAGATTATAATATGAGTGTCCTTTATCACCCCGGTAAGGCTAATGTTGTGGCGGATGCTCTTAGTAGACTCTCTATGGGAAGTGTGACACATGTGGATGAGGGAAAGAAAGAGATAGCGAAGGATGTATACCGTTTGGCTAGATTGGGTGTGAGGTTGGCCGAATCCGACAATGGTGGAATCCTTGTTCAAGGTGGGTCCAAATCCTCTTTGGTAGTTTATGTTAAGGCTAAACAAGATTTAGATCCTTCCATAGTGGAGTTAAAAAAGTTAGTTGTCGATAGGAAAATTGAGGTTTTCTCCCAAGGGGGAGATGATGTACTTCGGTACCAAGACCGTCTATGTGTTTTAGATGTGGATGGCTTGAGGGAAATCATCATGAAAGAAGCTCATAATTCATAACACTATTCATCCGGGATCTACAAAGATGCACCGAGATCTGAAAGAGTTGTATTGGTGGCATGGTATGAAAAAGGACGTGGCTTAGTTCGTATTGGAATGTTTAAATTTCCAACAAGTGAAAGTGGAACATCAAAGGCCCGGTGGTTTGACACAAGATATTGAGATTCCTACTTGGAAGTGGGAAGATATGAATAAGGACTTTGTGGTTGGGTTACCTCGTACTCGGAGACAATTTGATTCCATATGGGTTGTGGTTAATAGAATGACTAAGTCGGCTTACTTCTTACCGATCAAGACTAACTACAATGTCGAGGAGTATGCTAAGGTGTATATTGGTGAATTGGTGAGATTGCATGGTGTGCCAAGGTCTATCATATTGGATCGTGGAACTCAATTTACTTCTCATTTTTGGAGATCTTTTCAAAAAGGACTTGGTACTAAGGTCAAGTTGAGAACCGCATTCCATCATCAAGCTGAGAGGATAATTTAAACCTTGGAGGACATGTTGAGGGTTTGTGTGTTAGAGTTTAAGGGAAATTGGGATGACCATCTACCTCTCATCGAGTTTGCTTACAACAATAGCTTCTATGCTAGCATCGGTATGGCTCCTTTTGAGGCTTTGTATGATAGGAGGTGTAGGTCTCTGGTTGGTTGGCTTGAAATAGGTGAGGCGGCCTTGCTAGGACCGAATTTGGTTGTTGAGGCTATTGAAAAGGTGAAGTTAATTTGGAAAAGGTTGAAGACGGCCCAAAGTCACCAAAAGTCTTGTTCGGATGTTAGGAAGAGGGACCTTGAATTTCATATGGGTGATTGGGTATATGTGAAGGTGTCCCCCATGAAAGGTATAATGGATTTTGGAAAAAAGGGAAAGTTGAGCCCTAGGTACGTCGAACCTTATGAGATTATAGAACAGGTTGGAAATGTAGCGTATAGGTTGGATTTACCTTTGGACATGAGCTCAATTCATCTGGCTTTCTATGTATCTATGTTGAGAAAGTTGGTTGGTGACCCTAAGTCAATCCCACCTTTGAAGGGTGTGACGATTGAAGAGAACTTGACCTATGAAGAGGTGTCAGTTGAGATTTTGAATAGACAAGTGAAGCGGCTTCGCAATAAGGAGGTAGCTTCGGTAAAGGTACATTGGAGGAATCAAGATGTGGAGAGTGCAATGTGGGAAGCGGAGTTGGACATGATGGAGCGATACCCCTATCTCTTCCAATCTACTCAAGCTTAAGGTACTAGGTTCTATCATTTTATTGTCCTAATTCTTTATTTCTTGAGTTTCATGGCATTGCATGCATTCATGAGAAAAAAATGATTTAAATGATGTTTTGACATAAGTTTTGAAAGACTTTTGATATGATGCATGATCTCTTGACTTATGGTTAGCATGTCTCTTGTTTTGATTGATGTCCTCAAGCAGTAGTCTTAGCTCCTTGAAGGATGAATGTTCCCAAGGGGGAGATGTTGTAACGACCCGAAAATTTTTGGACCTTCTTGATGATTGGTCTTGGATAGTGTTTGACTGGTCATGGTTGAATTTTGATAGCCATGGGTTGAATTCAAGTGGCCGGATTCAAAATGGACCTTTTGGAGAAGTTGAGAAGCTGGTAGGGTAGTGTACTTTGGGAGATCATAACTTTTGGTACGAGATGAATTGTGTGGGATGCTATTTATAAAATTAAAGCTCTTTGAGTTATCTTTGCAACACAACTAGTTTCATACAATTAGGAGTTCGTATGAGAAAGGTATGGCCAACATAGTGAGGATGCCGTATTTGGAAGGACGCTGGAAACGAGTTTCTAGAAATGGGCTAAGGGCTGGACCACGGACCTTTTGAAGGACCACGGTCCATGTGGGGGCTCGTGGGATGTTCTAGTGTGCTCTTGGTGACCAGGATCCCAGCCCAGGACCAAAGAAAGTCCCATGGACCACCCCACCATCTGTGAGACCCTACACGGGCCGTGAGAGGTCCCGTGGAGTGGGGCAGAGAGTTGGCCAGCTTTTGGGGCTGGAATCCAGGACAAGTGTAGCTTCATGGACCAGTACACATTTATGTGCAGCCACACGGTCCGTGAGTCCCTCCGTGAAGTGTTCCAGAAAGTCACTCGAGAGTTCGAGTCGAAATCGTGGCCAAGTGAGGCCACATAGATAGGTACACAGACCGTGTACCATTGAATGGCCAACTGGGGCCTTTCATGTGGCACTGTGTTTCAGGGGTTAGTCCGGTTCATTAATGGTAATTTCATAAATTGGCTTAATCCTATGAATCTTTTAACTTCCCTAAAGTCTCCTAAACCCCTAAATTCAAACCCTAATCCTATTTCACTCA
>JBCEWC010008519.1:0-19859 GCA_038996855.1 Solanum aculeatissimum | reverse complement strand
GGGGAGAGTCTCCCTTGTTTATTGCTTTCCTAGAATTTTGTAATAAGAGGAGTCCTCTCTTAGGATTTTCTTGGTTTGCTTCTTAGAAATAGGGTCCTATGACTTATTATTAAGGCATGGAGTACCATCCTAGGAAGAAGGTAAGACCTATGTCCCCCTTCTTGTACCCCTATTTCAGATTTATTTATGTTAAATCCTGGGGGAGTTGCTTAGTCCCTGACCCCTCATGGGGTCTTTAAAAAAACACTTTTCAATCCTCAAAAAAATTCTCTCAATCCTCTTGACCTCTATTAATGAAAGCTTGAAGAAATTTGGAGAAAATCATCTTTCTTGACAATTCATCCAATTCTCTTGGCTAATCTCTAGGTATGTGGGCTTGATTCATGGATTACCTTTCATCCATGAAGACCCAAGAACCCTTTTCTTTAAATTATCAATTTAAGCTTTCTTTAATTATGGATTCTTTAAATTTTGATGTATTTCATTGCATTGAGTTATGGGCTGTAGAAATTAGGTGATTAAATGATGATTTGAGTTTGAATTTTATGAAATGCATGGAAATTCTTGAAGTATTAATGTCCATGTCCCTTTAATGGTTTAATATGCATGGGTAAATTGCATTATACTTGAAATTGGGATTTTCTCCTGAATTTTGTTAAATTACCTATTGAATTATAGTTTTAAGTTTTGAATCTCCATTACCCATGCACTTGATTCTCATTCATGGAATACGCATTGAAGAATGGTTATGATGAAACTCTTGTTAAGGGCATGACCCTCTTATTATGATATGATATGTTAAGGCTTGTGATCACATAGTCTCTTGTTATGGCTCTTTGAGCAAGCACCACTTTGATATGTTATGAAGGCTTGATATGATAAGCGATGTAGATGAGCTACTCCTATTGCATTGATATGGAAATGGTTATGGAAATTCTAGTTGGATTTTTAGCCTAAGTATGGATATGGAATTGATCATGTTTTGTTTTGGCTAATGATGCATGATTTTGTAAAGAATGTCAACTCTTCATTTTGAAAAGTTTGCATGGATATATATATGTGTTCCCGTAGGATGAGACTTAGTACCGAGGGATTGGAGTCGGGGTGGACTATCTCCAAGGGTCCATACTCCTTTCCATCAAACCATGTGCCAACATGGGATATCTCCCAAGATGGGATTTACTTGTTATGTATCCACTTGTTGAAGGGTTGACTAGGGATCTACTTGGCAAGTAGTCCAAATCTAAGTAGTAGCTCACTCGGGTCTCCTTCGGTGTCGGTTGAGGTCACATCCCCGCTATAATATGATCTTAGGTTGCAATTCATGCATCATGGAATGCCATATTGTTATGATATACTCCTCTTTTGGCTATGTGCATTTCTTTCATATCACTTGTCCCCTTGTCATCTCGTTTGGTCATACTATATTGTCATATGTGTTGCATGCCGACATACTTAGTACATATTTGTGCTAACCCATACTTTTTATCTACATGTTCTAATCATGTAGGGACCGGTGACGACTTCTATCTTTCGTTGGACGACGAGTGACATCCTTGAAGCTATTTGCTTGTGGTCAGCCCTTTTGTTCAAGGGTAATAACTACTTTCTATCTTTCTTGTATTATTTATTTCCTTACTTTATGTTTTGAGGGTTATCCCCAAACTATGTCGAGGCCCCGCTCTATCTTATGTAGAGGCTATGTTGGACACACTAAACTCTTGCACATTGTATTATATTTTATTGGTATATTATGACTGTTGGGATTTGTTTATGAAAATTATGTTCCGATTATGCTTATGATTATGTTTATGGGCTTGTGAATGTTGGGAATGTGTTTATGTCGAAAGTCCCCTAACCCGGTATGCCCCCAGAGCTTGAGTCCTACTTACCCGCCCCTTAGAAATACTTCTTATGTGCTATGTGATTCATGTTTATCCCATTCCCGGTAACATCTCCATAGCTTAAGTCCAAAGCCTCGTTTCCCCTATAATTACGTATTATATGTTTAATGTTCCGCGCTTTCAAACCGGTGATGTGAGTAATGATGCTATGATGGCCTGATCGATGACTTTTGGGTTCTCCTTTGCCATGTCACATCTAGATCCCACTTTCGGATCGTGACACATAATATCTATTTCTTCCTTCGAGGTATCAACTTTGACCGAACCACGTTATCATTGACAAGAATGTATACCCTTGCAAGTTTTGGAGCACCAAATTTGCTAACAAACCTCCCAGTGACTTCACTTTCACTCACTGCATTAGCCTCTATCTTTCTTGTTCCGTAGTCCTAAAGCAATGAACCATACCTTAAACGGAATAAATCTGGGTCTATAAAACAACTGAAATTGTCCATATGACCTTGCAAAAAGTATTCGGCAAAGACACAGGTATATAAATCACAATCACTGAAAAATAATTAAAAATAAATTAGGATTGATACAACTGATTACAGAAAAAAAGGAACAAAATAGGAAAAAATGGTAAAATAGTAAATGAAGCATATTCCCTCCAACGCATGAAAAATGAGATGATGTAAAAACTTACTTGGGATCTTCACGTTGTTGTGGAATACTTTCAGAGATGATGTAGTCTAGAGAATCACCAAAAGCACAATCCATATATTCTATCTTGTTCTTCCAATCAATGTCATTTCATTTCCCATAATAGCCTATGCTAATGAAGAACAAGGGGATAATTTGTGCAAGTTTTTTTTATACAATATTAACTGAAACTGAGTGCTTTGATCCAACTGACCATAAGGAATCAAAGACATGAATACACCTATTTTTTATGCTAAGCACAACCAACACCCAGTGACATGCTTCAGGTATATTGATGGGGATGCAAACAAAATCAACTTACTCCCATGGGGTATTCACATGTATCTTATATCCCCAAATATATTGAGCAACCTCATGATCATGGGTAATTACTCGGCTATCTTTCATGCTCCTCACCCAACAATCATGAATTTGTTCAACTGATTATATGAAAAAAGAGTCCATAAATATAACTTTTATATCATTTTCGGGTCCATACTTTAATTTTTTCAAAGGTAATACATTATAACATCAACGTGCTGCATCAGGATGGTTTGATAGTATCAAATTAAAGTAGGAGAGTTAAAAAGAGTGAAAGGACATAATAATATTTTTTTAGAATTATCGAATCTCCCCATAGTCATCCAGTTGTGACAAAGTCATAAAACCAATCCATCAATTATACTCTATCAATCCCAAAGTCAAACGGGGGATTGATCTTGTTGGAAGCAACAGTGAATGCACTTTGTTTCCTAGGAAATAGAGACAAATAGTTAACTAAGTCATAAATCAAATAATTAGATAAAATATAAAATAAATAAAAAAATATGTACTTGTCATATTTCTTTGACAATTTTTTCTTGATCCACAATTGGAAGGAATCAGTGATATTCCTATCCACATCAAAATTAATGTATTCATCAAAAGGATGCTTCCTCTGGAATATGCCAGGGGCATTTCTTTAAGTATTGACTGTGTCATTAAGGTCCGTGTACGGGGATTGAGCATACTTTCCAGGTACCTTAGCTCTTGCTTGTTGTACTGGCGTAACATATGAGATCTTCTTTTCTAAAGCAACAAGCTGAGATTTACTCAAGTCCGATAATTCAAAGTCATCAAGTGTAGGCGTCTTATGAGTAACACCTCTCCCTTCCCCTATAACTTTAACTAATCAATTGTTAATTACCTAAAGTAGAATAAACAATAATAATACAACATTAAAACAGGAACTTAATAGAAAAACTTTACCTGCATTTGATAACAATGCATCATTGACTCACTGTAGGTTGTTGCTCACACCACCTTCTTCAATCTGATTATGTACATCCTCCTGTGGTCCTTCACTTGTCACAACTTTAACAATATCCTCAAACGAACAAAAGAATATTAGCTAACACATCAATATAACACCAAAGATATTAAAAAAGGTTTTCAAAATAGTTTAGCAAACAAAAACACATGAAAGAAATAAAAACATGAACAAAACTATGTCAAACAGTTTAACAAACAAAACACATGAAAAAGAAAATACCAGCACAAGCACCAATAAAATTGGACTACCACAAATTTAGGTGATAGCAAACAACCAGATAACCAATGCTGCCAAAAATTTAACCAAAAACTTTGATAACAAATCAAGAATAAAACCAACTAAAAACCAACAAAGATATTAAACTCCTCAAACTATAAAAAAGGAATATTAGCTAGCAACAATTTACCAATAAATACTATCATAAAAAATAAAAAATAACACCAAATAAAATAGCCCCCATGGGTAAACAATAAACAGAAGATAAAAAAAAAAAGTTAACACACAAAAACAAAAGTTGATTTATCAATTATGTCATCAATTTAGGAACCAATTGGGACAAACATATTTACCAAACAGAACACCAATTAAGGGACCACCCCAGTGAACAAATTTCCAAATAAAACACATAAAAAACCACATAACACAACAAAAAAAAAAGACTACCACATCATTAAGTGATAACAAACATCAAAATAACCTATAAAAATTAAATCGTAGGAGAAAAGGTTAAAAAAAAATTAAATTAAATAAATCAAACCGTAGGAGTTGTTGTAAGATCATTCGAGAGAGCACTATTCCCACTGACACATTTCGAAGAATTCTCTTTCTTTTCATCATGATCCTACTATGAAAATAAAAAAACACTAATAAATGAACTTGATTTTTTGTTTAACACCACAAAAAATCAATAAATAACATAGAATGTTTAAAGAAAATGTTGATAATTTATAAAAATGGATGAATAGTAGGTGATTCATACCTTCGGTAATCCAAGATTGTCATTTTTTGGATCAATGTTCTGTTAATTTTTTTATCTCAGACATAAGTGTTTTTAATGACTCTTCAATGAACGCCTTCATTTCACTAAACTGATCATCAACCTTAGCCTCTAAAGTTGATAATTGTTGACGAACTTGTAACCATTTCATAATAAAATGAAAAATCATATAATGAACAAGGTATAAGATTTAGTCTCTAAAGTTGATAATTGTTGACGAACTTGTAACCATTTCATAATAAAATGAAAAATCATATAATGAACAAGGTATAAGATTTAGTTTGAGGGATAATTAAATACATACCAAAACAATCTCTTTTTCAAGCCTCTCAATGACTTCAAGCTTATTAGCTTCATACTTGTTAGAACCGTCGATATCTTCCAAATTGTCGGGATAAAAATTTGAGGAGGGGAGAATTGATCATCATTCCCGCAAACTCCGATAGCATTCGGTGCAACCAGTTCCTCTGCCCGAATAGCAGGCAAGTCATTGGGCTTGAATGACAAATTCTTAAACTTGTACTAAGAAAACAATTTAGAAAATATAATAAAAAACAAAAAAAATTAAACTTTAAAATGTATATGTTACCTGATTTCCAGTTTCTCGGAACATCCCTTTTTTGAAGTGTCCATAAAAAATATTTCTCTTGAAAACTTTCTAGTTGAACATATATGGGGTCCGATTAAATTGATGAACTGCAATCGACCTATCAACTTGATTGCAACATTTGTAAAATAAGATTTACAGTGCTAAAAAGAATCCAAAATACAACATATTGTTAGGGTCCGTAACCACTTGGTTAGTTATGCAGTCCCTCAAGTCGAGGAATCAGAGGTAGCCCCACTGATAATTAACATAATTTCCCGATTCAACCAGTAAAAAATGGTCTTCAGGAACGTATGTATTTTGAGGAGGAGATGAGAGAATAAAAGGATGATGCATATATGGAATGCATCCTCTGGCTCGATTTATGCTTCTTCTTTAAACACCTTAATAAAATCATTGTTTGGCACACCTTTATGTTTGATATTTGAAAAGTACTTCTGAATAAGTTTTGAGGAGCCAATCAAGTCATGAACAAAATCATTCAGTGTTTTGCATTTGAACTTAGTTACGATCTTAAACTCAGCAATACCAAATTGAATGACTGAGCAATTGAAATTGAATGTGAACATATCATTTCGATCACTCAGTACCTCATGTTGTACTAAAGCCCATATAAGCTGGGGTTGCACTTTCATACAAGGTAATTTGAGAAGATATCTAAATTAGGACAGTTTGAACATATCAAGCATGTTCAATTTGTTCAATCGCTCGGTGATCTCAACAAATACCTCAAAATTTGTGTATGACAGCCATCTAGATAGTTTGATTTTCTCTCAAACATAAAAAAAAGAATAGGGCAACATTAACACATAAGGTATTACTTCAATTTGGTATCATCAATTCTATGGTTAAAATAAATGTCATAAATATCAAGAATGAACAACAAATAAAACTAAAAACTATACCATTGATAAAAAATGGGAAAAAGTGTTTCAAAAAAACTATCATTAAACATCACTATGACAGTAATACAAATTTTTAAAAGTTTATATTACCTATAACACCAAGAAAACTACTTTGAATGTTGAAAGTAGGACATTCAAAACTATTTAAAAGGTTATATATCACTAACTACAAACAAAAGTTTATATCACCTATAACACTAAGAAATACTACTTTGAAATGTTTATATCTCCTATAACACCAAGTATACTACTTTGAATGTTGAAAACAAGACATTAAATTAATAATCATAAAAAGGGGTTGACCAACAATATCACCAACTAAAAATAAACTTGTTGAAGTTAAACTGTGCATATTTAACCAACAACGTCACCAAATTCCAAATAGAATTTTTAACATAAATTAAACAAAAAATAAACCAACAAAAATCAAAACCAATTTTCAAAAGTTTATATTACCTATAACGGCAATTAAACTACAAACTATGAAAAAGAGGCAGTATGGAATATGGACAAACATAGTGCAAACTTAATAAAAGTTATACTAACTACGTAACCATTAAAAATCTATTTAATGTGATATTCGGGAAGAGCCAACAAAAGCATCATATTACAAAATATAAAAAAGAACATACAAAACTACAAATAACGCAAGCAAATGCTACCAATATAAAACAATAAATCATCATCAACTGACTACTAGAATCAACAAATTAACAAAGAAATAATATTACTAGAGAAGAAATGATTTAAAATTTATAGATATGACAATTTAACCAACTTCGACTATTAAATTTGTTCGCGCAAATACATATCAAAAACTTGAAAACACACCACCAACATCTACACGAAAAAAAAGTGAAAGTCAAGATAAACACAAAAAAGGGGAAAAGTAGTATTACATACTTTTGAAGTTTTCTTCAAAAAAATTTCCCTACCCTTCTTAGGCTTCTTGCCTTGAGGATTATCATCTTTGTCACGAGCAACATCCTCAGACTACGAAAAATAAAAGGATTTATATATGATATTATAAAGGTGAAAAATTATTGCCATATGACAAAAAATGAATTTTAACATAACAAAATGATACCTTGCATGTAATGTTTGCAGATTTTGATTCCTGGTTCAAACGAAATCTTTTTAAAATTGATATTTCATCCTCAAAATCACTGTTGTGCGGTAAGTCAACCTTCTCTTTTTCTTTTCTCTTCAAAGATTTCGAAGGACCCTCACCGAAATTCTTTTTCCTTGAAGAATCAATAACAATGAACTTCGTGTTGCTACCATCTTCAGAGTTCTTCCGAACGGGAAAGGAGTAAATGTATTGAGATTAAAGTTTGACCTTGAACATTTGGTAGGGCTAGTATTCAAACAAATAGACTCTGGATTTAACTTAGGGCTTTTCCTAGAAGGAATTTGTTTCTCCGAAAATCAACATGGTGAAGAACAAAAATAGAGTGGGGAAAATAAAAAATTACTAGAAAACTCAAGAAAATTAATGCTTGCAACAAATAATGCCAAACAAAAATAAAGTTTCAGACGTGATTGATTTAGGATGGAAAGGAGATGATGCTGAAAAATGGAAGGGTCACCTTGAAGTATGCAAAGGGTTTTCACGAAAAAAGAAAAAAAAAGAAAAACATAATAGCCGACTTTGAGAATATAAAAAGTAGAACATATGTTGTGAAATCCCAATTAATAATTAATTGTGATAAAATAGACTGAATAAAGAAAAAATAAAGGTATACGACACAATTAATACATTAATTGAGGTAAACTAATGTATTTTAATACACCTAATATACACAAAAAAAGACCATAAATAAAAGTATTTTGAGTATACTATTAAATAGTCATTAAGTGTGCATTTTCTTTTTTAGAAAACGTAAAAAGAAAAAAAACTGATAAACATAAGATGACATGAATGTAAATAAAAAACTCAACACAATAAATATTTTGAGGTATTGACATACTTTATGATTTAAACTCTTAAATTGTATACTCTTACAACTTTTTCAATAAAAAATCAGAAAAATATGATACCTCAACTATAAATGAATCATTAGAAGCTTCAAGAATGATATTCATAAGCCCTTATTCGACATTCCCACAGCTCTACTGCAAAGTTACACATAATTAGAACGCAAGGGAATAGTGAATTTGTTATTCAATGCTATAATAACAAATAAGTGAAGTGTTTCATAACAATAACGTTATTAATTTAAAACGAACAGTTGATCGAAGAACAAAACACAATAATGTAAAATTAGCTTTGCATATTATTATTGGAGGGGATAACCAAGACTTGATAACTGTTAAAAATCTGGATAAGAAAATTTAATGCGAGAAGTAAAAAAAAATCAATAATGCAGTTTAACAAATCAATAATATGAATGTGACGAAAAAAGTGCAAGCAATAATAAAATTAAAAGCAAAATCAACCATAAGTAAAACAGTGATTTAAAAAGTAAAGTAAGTCCTGAAAAATGTTGGATAAATCAAGCAACGGTATACTCAAAATTCAATGATTCGGAAACGCCAACAGTTAAGAAAATTAAATAAATTAAAGAGAATCTTATATTGAAAAGAGAAAAGGAGAGGGGAGAGAAGTGAAAGGGGCTATCATCTATGGCGTATTATATTGCACTGTTTTGTTTGACAGTTATTTGGAAATTTAAGAAGCAACTGTTGTGAAACACCGTATCAATATTTTTTTCTTTTATTATTTTTTTTAGTGAGATGAAAGAAAAAAGGATAAAAATAATGATAAATATGCTTGCTAATGGGAGTGCCACATAGGCATGTCTAACATCCTCTTTTATATATATATAAAATGATAAATATGTTTGCTTATGGGAGTGGCACATAGGCATGTCTGACATCCTCTTTTATATATATAAAAAATATAAAATGATAAATATGTTTGCTTATGGGAGTGACACATAGGCATGTCTGACATCCTCTTTTATATATATAAAAGACTAGGTAACTAGGCCACGCGAATCTAATTAAGTTTCTATATTATAATACAAAAATTAATAAAATATTCTAAAGTTACTAAGTTCTTCCTATATAAAAAATTTAGCATTATAAATTTATCTCAAGGACTTTTATTCATGTAATATTGCTAAATTCCTAATTATCTTTAATTATATTTTTGGATTATAACATTATTTCTCGATATAATTGATTTTTCAATAGTGTTTGAACTCCCTAACTTGAATATTAAATTATTGTAATACACCCAACTTAAAAATCAAGTTAGTATATATTTTATATTTTACTTTATATTTATGTAATTATATTATATTGAAAGCAAATAATTTTTCACATAGAAAGAATGTGACTTTTCCGAAAGATTGTGATTTTTTAAGGAGTTGTGACTTTTTTCGACAAGTTGTCAATTTTTCAAAGGGTTATGACTTTTTCTGAAGGGTTGTGACTTTTTGGAAGAGTTGTGACTTTTTCAAAGTGTTGCGACATTTTTGAAGAGTTGTGCCTTTTTCGAAGGATTGTGACTTTTTCGAAGGGTCTATACTATCTTAAAAGTATGAACTCCCTAATTTAAATGTTAAATTACTATAATACTCCCAACTTAAAAATTAATTTAGTATATTTTTATATTATATATTATATTTATTTAATTATATTATATTATATTGAAAGCAAATACTTTTTCACATTGAAGGATTGTGACTTTTTCGAAAGGGTGTGACTTTTTCAAGGAGCTGTGACTTTTGCGAAGGGTTCTGTCTTTTTCGAAGGGTTTTGACTTTTCCGAAGGGTTGTGATTTTTTTATGATTTTTTCGAAGAGTTGCGACTTTACCTAAGAGTTGTGACTTTTTCAAAGGGTTGTAATTTTTCTAAGGAGGTAACTATAATAACCCAACTTAAAATCAATTTAGTATATATTTTATATTATATTTATGTAATTATATTGAAAACAGATAATTTTTCACATTAAAGGATTGTTACTTCTTAAAAGGGAGAAAACTTGTGACTTTTTTGAAGATTTGTGTAACGATCCAAAAATTTTTGAACTTCATAATGGTTGGTCTAGGTTAGTGTTAAACTAGTTGTAGTTGAATTTTGGTAGCCATGAGTTGTATTTAAGTGGCCAGATTCAAAACGGATCATTTGGTGAGGTTGTAAGGCTGGTTGGGAAGTGAACTTTGAAAGATCATAACTCTTGGTACGGGATGAACTGTGTAGGCTGCTATATGTTAAATCGAAGCTCTTTGAGTTATCTTCGCAACGTAACTAGTTTCACTCAATTTGGAGTTCGTATGTGAATGTTATGGCCATTACAGTGGGACTGCCCGTGTATGGAAATGTTTTGGAAAAGGGAAGTAGCCTGAGTCTAAGGCAGAACCACACGGGAGGTTCCATGAGTCGTGTGAAGGCTCACGGCCCGTGTGGGGGTCCGTGGGTTGATCCAGAGAGTGGGGTTGAGTGATGGGCTAAGACCACAACCAAGTGAAGCCTCACGGACCACTTCACGGTCCGTATAAGGCCTCACGGTCTGTAAGGGGGTCCCGTGAAGTGATCCAGAGAGTGGGCCAAAGTTTGGGGCTGGACTCCAGACCATGTGATGCTCCACGGACCAGTACATGGTCCGTGTGCTGCTACACGGTCTATGAGGCCCCTCGTGAAGTGATCCAGAAAGTCCCCCGAGAATTCAAGTCAAAGTTGAGGCCAAGTGTAGCCTCAAGGGCAGGTACACGACCCGTGTACCAGTAAACGGGCACTGTGTGCCTTCCGTATGACGCTGTCTTCAGTGATTTGGTCCATCTTATTAATGGTTAATTCGTAATTTAATTAGATCCTATGCCCCTTTTAGGCTTTCTAATGTCTCCTAAACCCTCTAAATCAAACCCTAATCCCTTTTCATCTATTCTTACACTCTTCAATTCATTTCAAAATTCTCTCAACTCTCTTGACCTCCATTGTTGAAAGCTTGAAGAAATTTGGGAAAAATCATCTTTGTTGTGAAATTATTTAATTCTCTTGATTAATTCAAAGGTATGTGGGTTTGATTGATGGATTCCCTTTCATCAATGAAGACCCAAGAACCCTACTCTTTAAATTATGATTTTAAGATTTTCTTAATGTTGGGTTTTTTTAATTTTGAAGTATTTAATTGAATTGGATTGTGGGCTGAAGAAATTAGGTGATTTAAAGTTGATTTAAGTTTGAATTATATGAAGTTTGCATGGATTTGAGAAAGATCAAGTTATGCATGTCCCCTTTACTCTTGAACTATGCATGGGTAGTATTTAAATGATGTTTTAAAGGTTGATTTAACTTGAATTTCTTATGAACTACTCTTGATTTGAATTTAAAGTATGAATTCTAGTATCCATGCTATTCTCATTGTTCCTCATGAAATTTTCATGCATGATCATGGATTTGTTTATGAAGGTTTTGATGTGGGCTAAGTCCCAAACATGTTTATGACTATGATTTTGATCAAGTATGGGTTTTGACTAAGTTGTGATCACACTATGTCTATGATATGGATCTTTGAGCAACATGGGTGTTTACACCAATATGATATGACAAGTACGATAAGTATGAAGCTACTCTTATGCATAAAGTTTGACATGAAATTTTGTTTGGCTTTTTAGCCCATGAAGCATGATTATGAAACGTATTTGACTCTTATTAAGTGTGCATAAGAGTAATGAAAGAATGTTTGGCTTTTAAGCCCAAGTATGCATGATTTGAGGTCCATGTGTCAAGTTTCCATTTTAAAAGCATGTATATGTACAAGTATTCTTGTGGGATGATGACTTAGTACCGAGAAGGATTGGAGTAGTAAGTGGGCTATCCCCATGGGTCCCACTTCTTCCCCGGAACTATGTGCCACCATAGGTTGCTACCGAAATGAAAGGCCCATAAGGTATGCTTTGATATGATATGATATGACAATATATGCTATGTTATGTAAATCCTTCCAAAATGGGAGACCCGTAAGGAAAGTGGCCATCACACCGAAATGAGAGGCCCGTAAGGTATGGTGTAGATTACCTTTGGCAAGTAATCTTCTCCGATCCAATGGGAGGCCTCATTGGGAAAGTTCATGTTGTAGCTCACATGAGTTTGGATGTCGGTCATGGTTCTATCCCCTCTATACTATAAGCATTATGACATTTCATGCATCATGTTCATCGTGGCATATTGATATATTATCCCTTCTTATATTCTCTTTTATGTATGTGCCCTTGTCATGTAGGTATGACCCCATTTGAAGCTTTGTATGGTAGGAGATGTAGATCTCCGGTTGGTTGGTTTGAAATAGGTGAGGCGACATTGTTAGGCCTGGGCTTGGTTGTTGAGGCCATTGAAAAGGTGAAGTTAATTAGGGAAAGGTTGAAAATGACTCAAAGTCGCCAAAAGTCTTATTCGGATGTTAGGAAGAGGGATCTTGAATTTCATATTGGTGATTGGGTTTATGTGAAGGTGTCCCCCATGAAAGGCATCATGCGTTTTGGCAAGAAGGGCAAGTTGTGTCCCCGGTACATCGGACCTTATGAAATTGTGGAACGGGTTGGCAATGTGGCCTATAGGTTGGAATTGCCTTTAGACATGAGCTCCATTCATCCGGTATTTCATGTGTCCATGTTGAGGAAGTTGGTTGGTGATCCTTAAGCAACTACACCTTTGGAGGGTGTAACGGTTGAAGAGAATTTGACCTATGAAGAGGTGCCGGTTGAGATCTTGGATAAGCAAGTGAAGCGGCTTCGTAACAAGGAGGTAGCTTCGGTCAAGGTGCTTTGAAGGAACCAAGACGTGGAGAGTGCAATGTGTGAAGCGGAGTTGGATATGATGGAGCGATATCCCTATCTCTTCCAATCTACTCAAGCCTAAGGTACTAGGATCTATCCTTGTATGGTCCTAATTTTTTAAATTCTTGAGTAACATGACATTGCATGCATACATGAGCACGAAAATGATTTAAATGATATTTTGACATGAGTTTTGAAAGACTTTTGAAATGATGCATGATTCGTTCTAAGTTTGATGGAAATGTCTCTTGTTTGATTGTTGTACTCAAGCCGTAGTTTTTGCTTATTCGAGGCGAATGTTCCCAACGGGGAGATGGTGTAACGATCCAAAATTTTTTGAACTTCATAAAAGTTTGTCTAGGTTAGTGTTAAACTGGTCGTGGTTGAATTTTAGTAGCCATGGGTTGTATTTAAGTGACCGAATTCAAAATGGATCGTTTGGTGAGGTTGTAAGGTCGGTTGGGCAGTGAACTTTGAAAGATCATAACTCTTGGTACGGGATGAACTGTGTGGGATGCTATATGTCAAATCGAAGCTCTTTGATTCATATTCGCAACGCAACTAGTTTCACTCAATTCAGAGTTTGTATGTGAATGTTATGGCCATTACAGTGGGACTACCCATGTATGGAAAGGTTCTGGAAAAGGAAAGTAGCCTGAGTCTAAGGCAGAACCACACGGGAGGTTCCACGAGTCGTGTGAAGGCTCACGGCCCGTGAGGGGGTTCGTGGGTTGATCCAGAGAGTGGGGCTGAGTGATGGGCCAAGGCCGGAACCAAGTGAAGCCTCATGGACCACTTCACGGTCCGTGTAAGGCCCCATGGTCCGTAAGGGGGTCCCGTGAAGTGATCCAGAGAGTGGGCCAAAGTTTGGGGCTGGACTCCGGAACAAGTGATGCTCCATGGACTAGTACACAGTCCGTATGAGCGACACGGTCCGTGAGGCCCCTCGTGAAGTGATCCAAAAAGTACCCCGAGAGTTCAAGTCAAAGTCGAGGCCAAGTGTAGCCTCACGGGAAGGTACACGGTCTTTGTACCAGTAAACGGGCACTGTGTGCCTTCTGTGTGATGCTGTCTTCAGTGATTTAGTCCATTTCATTAATGGTTAATTCATAATTTAATTAGATCCTATATCCCTTTTAGTCTTTCTAAGGTCTCCTAAACTCCCTAAATCAAACCTTAATCTCTTTTCATCCATTCTAACACTCTTCAATTCATTCCAAAATTCTCTCAACTCTCTTGACCACCATTGTTGAAAGCTTGAAAAAATTTAGGAAAGATCATCTTTGTTGTGAAATCATTCAATTCTCTTCATTAATTCCAAGGTATGTCGGTTTGATTCATGGATTCTCTTTCATCTATGAAGACCTAAGAACACTCCTCTTTAAATTATGATTTTAAGATTTTCTTAATGTTGGGTTCTTTAAATTTTGAAGTATTAAATTGAATTGGATTGTGGGTTGTAGAAATTAGGTTATTTAAAGTTGATTTAAGTTTGAATTATATGAAGTTTCCATGGATTTGAGGAAGATCAAGTTATGCTTGTCCCTTTTACTCTTGAACTATGCATGGGTAGTGTTTAAATGATGTTTTGAAGGTTGATTTAACTTGAATTTCATATGAACTACTCTTGATTTGAATTTAAAGTATGAATTCTAGTATCCATGTTATTCTCATTGTTCCTCATGACATTTGCATGCATGATGATGGATTTTTTCATGAAGGTTTTTATGTCGGATAAGTCCCAAACATGTTTATGACTATGATTTTCATCAAGTATGGGTTATGACTAAGTTGTGATCACACTATGTCTATGATATGGCTTTTTGAGAAATATGGGTGTTTACACCAATATGAAATGACAAGTATGAAAAGTATGGAGCTACTCTTATGCATAAAGTTTGACATGAAAGTTTGTTTGGCTTTTTAGCCTATGTGTTTGACTCTTGTTAAGTGTGCATAAGAGTAATGAAAGAATTTTTGGCTTTTAAGCCCAAGTATGCATGATTTGATATCCATGTGTCAAGTTTCCATTTTAAAAGCATGTATATGTATACGTATTCTTATGGGATGATGACTTAGTACCGAGAAGGATTGGAGTAGTAAGTGGGCTATCCCCAAGGGTCCCAATCTTTTCCCGAAACTATGTGCCACCATAGGTTTCTACCGAAATGGGAGACCCGTAAGGTATGCTTTGATATGATATGATATGACATGACAAGATATGCTATGTTATGTAAATCCTTCCAAAATGGGAGACCCGTAAGGAAGGTGTCCACCACACCGAAATGGGAGGCCCATATGGTGTGGTGTAGATTATATTTGGCAAGTAATCTTCTCTGATCCAATGGGAGGCCACATTGGTCAAGTTCATGTTATAGCTCACATGAGTTTGGATGTCGGTCATGGTTCCATCCCCTCTATACTATAAGCATTATGGCATTTCATACATCATGGTCATCGTGGGATATTGATATATTATCCCTTCTTATATTCTCTTTTATGTATGTGCCCTTGTTTATGTAGGTTGTTATAGGTTCATGTACATATGTGTTTGCATGCCCGCATACTTAGTGCTTTATTGTGCTAACCTATACTCTTGTCTACATGTTCTAACCATGTAGGGACCGGCGATGATCTCTATCTACCGTTGAACGATGAGTGGTCTCTTTGAAGCTACTTGCATGTGGTGAGCCCTTTGTCCAAGGACAATATCTAATTTCCTCTTCCTTGTATTGCTTTACTTTCTTTCTTTATGACTTGAGGGTGAGCCCGGATTATGTCGAGGCCCCGCTCTATCTTATGTGGAGGCTATGTTGGACATGTTAGACTCTTACATGTTGTATTATGCTTACTTTGGGATGTTATGACTATTGGGATTATTTTATGGGAATGATGTTCCGATTATGCTTATGATTATGGTATGGGATTATGAATATTGGGAATGTGCTTATGTGGAAAGTCCCCTAACTCGGTATGCCCCCATAGCTTGAGTCCTACTTACCCGCCTCTTAGAAATACTTGCTATGTGCTTTGTGATTCATGCTCATTCCATTCCCGACAACATCTCCATAGCTTGAGTCCAAAGCCCTAATTCCCTTAGAATTTCGGGTTATATATTTACTTTTTCTGCACTTCTAAACCGATGATGTGTGTGATGATGCTATGATGGCTTGATTGAGGACCTTCGGGTTCTCCTTTGCCATGTCACATCTAGGCCCCATTTCCAGGTCGTGAAAAAGATGGTTTCAAAGCCCTAGATTTTGAAATGATTCTCGGAATCCAACATGCCGCGTCACTTAGAGTCTCGTTCATGGGTGTGATGCGCGCCATACCTATGAGTGAGAGGCTATGACGATGTTTTAGGAACTTGTCACTTCATTGTCCCTTGTGTCGTGTCTTGTACTGTTTATGAGATTCCCTAAACTCTTGGTTCTTGTTGCTCTTTTAGAACATGCCTCCCAGAAGAGCTCCCTTCCCCCGTCAAGCTCTCAAGTTTGAGGAACAAGCCCCTATGGGACCGGTAGAGGAACAAGTATCTCATGCTAAGTTTAGAAATGTGGTGTCCATGTTGGCCCAAGCTGTGGCTAACCAAGCCGGCCAATCAATACGGTGAACATTGGTACTCTAGTTTCTAGGGTGAGGGATTTTCCTCGGATGAACCCTCTGGAGTTCTTTGGTTCAAAGGTGAATGAAGATGCGCAAGAGTTCATTGATGAACTCACTAAGGTTTTGACTATCTTGGGAGTAAGCTCGGAAGAGAAAGCCGAGTTGGCCTCATATCAATTGAAAGATGTGGCCCAAGTGTGGTATGGCCAATGGTTGGTGGAACGAGTTGCGGATGTCAAAGTTGGGTGGGAAGAGTTCAAAATGACTTTCCTTGATCGTTTCTTTCCTCTTGAGCTTAGAGAAGCCAAAATGACCGAGTTCATCAATCTTCGACAAGGTGGTATGACTGTGAGGTACTATGCTCTCAAATTTACTAAGCTCTCTAAGTATGCTCTAATGCTTGTATCTGATCCCCGTGTAAGAATGCACAAGTTTATTTCAGGTGTTTTGGATTTGGTGGTGAAGGAGTGTCAGACCGCTATGCCCATCCATGACATGGACATCTCTAGGCTCAAGACATATGCAGAGCAAATTGAAGATGAATATCTTAAGGAAAGAAGGGTTAATAAGGCTAAGGGTGCCCAGTTTGATGGTGGGTTCTCCAACTCCAAAAGTGATGGTGGTTTTGGCCGATTCTATCAAGGCCAAGGTTCTAATATGAGGATTTCTAATCCGATAGTGCCTCCTCCTAAGGCACAAGTTAGGGGTGGTCCCCGAATTCCTCTTTTTGGTCAATGTGGAAAGCATCACTTGGGTGATTGTAGAAGGGCTTCGGGTGCTTGCTTTGGGTGTGGGGGTTTGGACCACAAAATTTCCAAATGTCCAAGGGGTTCCAAGAAGGATTAAGTGGCTCCCGGTGGTCAAGGGCCGCCGAAAGCTCCAGTTGGTGGTGCTCCTAGAAACAACTGATTGTATGCTCTTCATGCCCGAAAAGAGGTGGAGGAAGCTCCGGACGTCATGACTAGTATGTTAAAAGTCTTTGATTTTGATGCTTATGCTTTACTTGATCCCGGTGTAAATTTATCTTTTGTCACTCCTCTGTTGGCTATTAAAATTTGGTTTGAGTGCCGAAACTCTAAGTGAACCTTATTCTGTGTATACTTCTGTGGGTGAGTCTATTGTTGCTCGAAAGGTGTATCGGGGTTGTCCTGTCTCTATGTTGCATAAAGTATTCCCCGGTGACCTTGTAGAACTTGAGATGTACGATTTTGATGTTATTCTTGGGATGGATTAGTTGTATGCATCGTATGCCTCGGTTGATTGTAGGACTAGGCAAGTTAAATTTCAAGTCCCTTATGAACCCGTGTTGGAATGGAAGGGTAGTGATTCCATGGTTAAGGGTCGATTTATTTCCTACCTCAAAGCCCGGAAGATGATTTGTAAGGGGTGCATTTATCATATTGTGCGGGTTAGAGATGCAGAGGGTGAGTTACCTAAGCTTGAATCAGTTCCGGTGGTTAATGATTTTTCCAATTTGTTTCTCGAGGACTTGCCTGGTATCCCTACCGATAGAGAAATAGATTTTGACATAGATCTCCTTTCGGATACTCAACCTATCTGTATTCCTCCTTATCGTATGGCCCCAAAGGAATTGAAAGAGTTGAAGGATCAATTGAAAGATTTTCTAGAAAAGTGTTATATTAGGTCGAGTATTTCACCTTGGGGTGCTCCCGTGTTGTTTGTGAGGAAGAAGGATGGATTGCTCTGAATGTGTATTGATTATCGACAATTGAACAAGGTGACTGGTAAGAATAGATACTCATTTCCTAGAATTGATGATTTGTTTGACCAACTTCAAGGAGCTACTCACTTCTCCAAAATAGATCTTCGTTCAAGTTATCACCAATTGAAGGTAAGGGAGTGTGATATTCCCAAGATGGCCTTTCGAACTTGTTATGGTCATTTTGAATTTGTGGTGATGCCGTTTGGGTTGACTAATGCTCCGGCGGTGTTTATGGACCTTATGAATTGGGTGTTCAAACTAGTCCTTGATAATTTCGTGGTAGTTTTCATTGATGACATCTTGATTTACACCTGTAGTGAGCAAGAGCATATGGATCATTTGAGATTGGTTCTTCAAACTTTGAGAGACAAGCAATTGTATGCCAAGTTGAGCAAATGTGAATTTTGGTTAGGAGAAGTTGCTTTCCTTGGTCATATGATGTCCGGTGATGGCATCAAGGTTGATCTTAAGAAAACCGAAGCGGTAAATGATTGGCCTAGACCATTGACTCCTTCGGATATTCGAAGCTTCCTTGGTTTAACCGGTTATTATAGAAGGTTTGTTGAAGGGTTTTCCTCTATAGCATCTCCATTGACTAAGTTGACTCAAAAGAAGGCCAAGTTTGTATGGTCAAATAAATATGAGAAGAGTTTTCAAACATTGAAGGACCGACTTACATTAGCTCCGATCTTGACCTTGCCTAATGGGTTAGATGAATTTTGGTATATTATGATGCGTCGTGTATTGGTTTGGGTTTTGTATTTATGTAATATGGTAAGGTGATAGCTTATGCATCCTAGAAATTGAAGGTGCACGAGCAAAATTATCCAACCCATGATCTTGAGTTGGCGGCGGTAGTATTTGCTTTGAAAATTTGGAGACATTATTTGTATGGGGTTCATGTGAATGTCTTTACCGATCACAAAAGTTTGCAATATGTGTTCACCCAAAGAGACCTTAATTTAAGGCAAAGGAGGTGGTTGGAACTTCTTAAGAACTATGTTATGAGTGTCCTTTATCACCCCGGCGAAGCTAATGTTGTGGTGGATGCCCTTAGTAGGCTTTCTATAAGAAGTGTGACTCATGTGGAAGAAGAGAAGAAGGATATAGTGAAGGATGTGCACCGTTTGGCTAGGTTGGGTGTGAGGCCGAATCCGAAAAAGGTGGAATTCTTGTTCAAGGTGGATGCAAGTCTTCATTAGTGGTTGATGTTAAGAAGATACAAGACTTATGTGAAAGTTATGGCCATGACAGTGGAACTGCCCGTGTATGGAAAGGTTCTGGAAGAGCAACATAGGTTTTTACACCAATATGATATGATAAGTATGACAAGTATGGAGCTACTCTTATTCATAAAGTTTGACATGAAAGTTTGTT